>CABEEJ010004332.1:43566-66005 GCA_901482245.1 Timema douglasi
AAAAATATTATGTAGCCCTTGCCAAAGCTATAATGAGAAATTTTAAGGATTAAAGTGACACCCCCCCCCCCCCCACACACACACACACACCGTAAAAAAAATATCAATACAGTTTGTATGTTTTGCATAGGGTTGTCAAACTCGATACCTCGATTACTACTGGTATCGAAATAATCGATAGTCGATCTTGATATTATGACTCTCAATACTTTGATTCTTAGCTCTTAATAAAACTGGCAACTAACAGAACGGTAACATTCAAAATAGGTGATAATCGATTATCTCTCATATTAGTCTAGTTACCGTTTCATTTAAATGCTATCAAATTGTAAATATACCGTATGGCCCGAATATAATACAATACTAACATTATGTGGTGTTCTACATGAAAAATAAATGGTCTCGAATAAAACAGGACCCGACATTATAACAGTAACAAGAGGTAAAAACTTAACCATTTAAACACTTGTTTTAAAAAAGTAATAGTTAAGTGAGATTGTCAGAATATATGAATCGATTCTAAACAAATAATCGATATATAATACGTAGACTGGAGATGGCATTTTCCCGTAAAATATCAATATATCTATCATTAATTGATATATCAGAACGTGTATATCGAAAGCTACGATATTCATATCAAATTAAAATCGATGCTTCTGTAGTTTTGTATAATGTTAAGGGAGAATAATTTTCTAGCCTAATCCATTTTGCTATATGAATATTTTTTTAAATTAGATAGCATATTATTACCTAGAACAAAGGATTCTTACGAACCTGTAATATATTTATGTATTTCAAACTATCTCTTTCTAAGGTGCTACAGTGCACTTCTATATTTCAGAAAGGTTTTTATCATGAAATAAAAATTGCTTAGACTCTTCTTCAGAAACAAACTATTGTATTCTCTTTAATTGTTTGGCTATAATCTGATTTTGTTTGGAAAAACAGTTTAGAAAATTCAAATATATTTCTTTGCGGTCAACATTGATGGCATTTTAATATTTCATTTGTTTTATTTTATAGGTATTGGTAATATATATAAAAGGGTGACCGTTGCAGGTAACATGACTTGACGTATTAATATATTAAAATTGGTTTATTAACTTTATAAATACCAGGCAATGTTCTTCCTAGATGGAAAATGGTATTATTCCGCTTTTTAAACCATTCACTTGCTTTGGTAGCCGAATGGTCTAAGGTGTCACTCACGAAGTAGACTAGACTGCCAATGATCGGTAGATTGGGGTTCGAATCCCGTTCGGATGTACTGAGGGGGATTTTTACAAAATGGTTCTCGTTTCTCCCTCCACGCAAATTTGGTTACACTCCCTCCAAATTCAACATTTCTAATCTCTAACTCACTATCGGAATGAGTACATATGCGAATAACCTGAATAGGAAGTAAAATGCAGGGATAAAGAATAAGAATAAATTAAACCTTTCAAATAATAAAGCCCAGTTTTGTTATAATTCATTCCATTTTGTGATGCTCATCTCTGGCTTAGAAACATATCTATCCACAACTTGACTCTCCTCAAATATTTCCAATGGAATACCCCAATCGGCAACAAGTTCCAAAGTTTTCGAAGTGACTCTTTCCTCTTCTGCTTTTGGGTAACCTTTTTAAAAGATTGTATCTACCAAAAACTTTCTTTGAAGGATCCCTAAAGATATTTATTTTCTGCTTGCAGCAAATTGTGTTATTCTAATATGTATAAAAGATACAACTTTCTTCAGATGGGCTTCCTTGTAGTTCCGGTAACTATGGTCCCCCAGATACTTATGTGATTTTTTTCCCCCAAGAAGTGGCGGCTCGTGTATTGGCACTGTGGAAATGCGGCACCCCCTATATCCACTTTATACTATCGATAACATTTAATATAATGATTCCCTTTTTCTTTAACTCTTTCTTTATTTTTGTAGTACAATATATATTCCTTAAGCTTAATGTCAGTACTTCAGTATCAATCCCCCAGTTTATAAAAAAGATACAAAAATCTTTGTATGTTACTGTGTGCTTCACAGTGCCAGCGACGTTGTGTTTGACTGTTGTGCGCATGCGCACATAGGAGGGGATGGGGAGGAAGGAGGGACTACCAGGTAGAGAGAGCATTTTTGATCTCGCAGTTCCAGCTCTGGCGTGATAGTGGAAGGAAGTGTTTTTTTTTTGCTCAGTGTGTGTTGTGCTTAAAAACCGTGTACCATATTCTTGAATGTGATTAAGTGTAGAAGAGTGTAGGATTAGATTACTATTCTGCTTCCAGTTATTATAACGGATTCATTTTTTTCGGTTCTTTTATTTAACAGAAAGACTAAATGCGCTTGCAATACTTTCAATGGGGAAAGATTTCCTCAATATTCATCCAGAGATCAAGGAGAAAATTATTGAACTTTTTGCGCAAATCAAAACAAGAATGGATTCCATTTTTAAATGAATAGATCAAGCTTGGACTGTAACAATTTAATTTAAATTAAGTAAAAAAGTTTGTTTGTTTTTTTTCTAAGATTTTATCAAGTTCCTGAATAAATTTTCTTTTTATACATTTTTTTTTCCTTTCACACAATTTTAAAACAAAGGCTAAAAAATTTCTGGAGCAGTACCCCCACTAAATTTAGCTACGAGCCGCCATTGCCCCCAAGTTTTTCCTAATAAAACTAAATTTAATTTAATTTCGGGAAATATCAGTTTATTAAATAAACAAAATATATCAAATTAAACAAAAGCATAAGAGTATTACCCTTTTTACGGTAAGTATCTAAAGGTTGTACTCTTTAATTTATGTGCTCCATGCCTTACTACCCAAACGGATGGTCCGAATATTTACACAAATAAGCGTAGGAATAAATAATATACAATGTAGAGAAAATCTATCAGCATATGTTATGAATAGTGGAAAATTATTATCCGTATACTTAGCCGGGATTTAACCCCGACACACTCATCACAGGTAAACAAGCATATCAGAGTAGTTTGGCGCCTTAGTCATGTGTGTAAAGCTTTACAAATAGTGCTATTTCTAAAAAAAATAAGCTTAAGCTACTTTAGGTTAGTTATTAAAACATTAATTTCTAAAAAAAAAAAAAGTTTAACGGAAATATTTTTAATTTATCTATGGTATGAGCATAAACTTCACTTAAAAGGTTATAATTTACAAATGTAGTTTCCATTGAAGAATATCGGCATTGGTATAATCGTACGTATTCACATCGCTTCCCAATCATCTCTCCGATTGAACGTTAAGCCACACGTGACAAACATAATTGCTCAGTGGCGTATGCAACATCAACAATGACCCAAGTTCACAAGAAATTGTATTTAAATCAATGAATTGTGTTTGAGTAAAAATTGCTTGAGATAAAAGATAATGATTCAAATATTATCTATGGATCTTTTAGTGATTCAATAAACGGATATAATTTCCAAATTGTATTTTAAGGGTAATATTGTAGTTCCAATGAGTCAATGAATTCATACTGATTCAAACTCAAAGTTGTGTTAGTATTTAACTGTCTTTGAAAAACTTCAAAACGATTAGCAACTCAATTTGTATCTTATAGGTGTAAAACATGGTATTTTACCTTACATGACGAAAGAAAATTTAAGGTTTTCGAAAATAAGTCGCTTAGAAAGATGTTTGGTCCAAAATGGGATGAGGATACTGGGGAATGGAGGAGGTAACATCTTGATGAGTTACATACCCGGTACTCATAGCAAAACATTGTTAGAATAATCAAGTCTCGTAGATTGCAGTTGGCAGAACATGCAGCACGAATTGAAAAAATTTAGAACCATATTCAGGTAATTTACTGCAAACCCAATGAGAAGAGACCATTGGGAAGACCCAGAAGCAGATGGGAGGATAATATTAGAATGGATCTGAGAATGATAGGATGTAATGAGGTAGATTAGATAGAACTAGCTCAAGAAAGTGATAGGTGGTGTACTTTGGTAAGTGCGGCAATGAAATTTCGAGTTCCTAAAACCATAGAATAAGTATGAGCTTTAAAGTCTTTTTAAGGCAAGAAAATAAAAATTTCATCAAAGGACTAAAATTTAGAAAATTAAAAAAATTGACAAGGTAACACAATAAGTACATCATCAATAATATTAACCCCCTATCAATAATCTGAAGTAAGGTCCATATATTTAGAGATTGTGGTTGAAAAAAATTTAAAGATTCTCCTTGGGTCAAAATATCCTTATACAACTAAAATAACTATTTGAATGTTCTGAAATGAGTTCATTTGCAGTTATTTGAGGGTGTTAGTCTATGGTTATGTTTATTCATCTGCTTGTATTTGAGGTTAGAAGAACCAGTAACTTCTCATCACAGGATGTATAAAAATCCACCTTGCCAATTTATGTTGCTTTTTAATTCACGCACCCAGCAGAGTTTCAGGAAAAGGGAAAAAGCAAATAAAAATAAAAATTAAATGTCACAATATGGTTATAGACCAAACTGAATATCAAAAAATAGAAATTTAAGCAATTCTTTTCCTTTTCTGCCTCATTTGAACCTTTCAACTTGTTTCCAACTCTTTCTTGATATTCCTGGTAGGTACGCCCTTGAGAAATAACCTTCATGGTTTGTCTATCTAAAAAGGTTTCAACATTTTAAAAAAAATTTCCACTGATTGCATAGAACTATATTTAGGGAGTTATTTCTAAAATACTTTCTCATCCCCTCAGTTTTCTGGATGGTAAAATCTCTTTACTTTATTTATTTTTTGTTCTTATCGTATGTTGTTTCAAGCATTTCTGGTTGTTGCTGTGTAACAGCATTTTTTATAATATTCTAGCAATGCTTAAAATACTTAAGCAACTCATGCCTGAAGGAAGGGCTACGAGTTTTTTCTAACCTCTTCAGACTAAACTACCTTAACTTAGGGCAAACACACCACTTAGCCTCATGGCCATTATTTATTCACTGTGAAATGGGAAATCCCAATGTTATTAATGATACATTTTTAGGTGGCCATGCCGGGAATCAAACCCGGGACCCTTAGCTCAGTAGGTATACACGTTTCTAACCTAGATTAATTGTGGGACATTTTATAAAGTGGTATAACTATACAACATTGTTGCTGAGGGAACTGCCAGTCTTATGGAGAAAAGCATTATCTTCATTCTCTCTCTCTTTCAGTAAACTGTTGCCAAATATTATCGCTCTCGGCTATGTCGGAAGATGGTGTGCTAGCGTGAAAACTGTCAAAATTGACCAACAAGCGAGAAATATATTTGAGGGAAATTAACCACATAAAGTCAAGAGAATGGCAACGCTGTTCTTTTCCAATAGGAACCATGCAGTTCCCTCAGAAACCAGTCTCATGGAGTAGTGGTCAGTTCACCTGGCCACAAACCTAGGGTTCCCGCGTTCGATTCCCGATTTGTACCTTGGATATTTTGTCCTGTAGGGGAATTACCCCAACGGTCACCGGGTTTGGTTAGTTAGACTTTAAGTTAGGTTTAAGTGTTTCCATTGGTTCTACACCCTCATACTCACTATCACTTTCATACTCACAATCTCCCTCATACTCACTATCACCATCATTTCATCTCATAGGGACATGGAAAGAGTCTCCACAGAAAGTATGTACAATTAGTACATTCAGACAACGATACATTAGTACTGTTTAATCTTTCCACTACTTGGCTACGAGCGATGCATCCTAGACGCGCAATATAATTATAGTTCCCTCAGGGATGATATACAATGTAGACCTCGAGTAAAATCAACTTCAAAACAAATAACAAGTGTAGTAATTTATCTGTGAAGAATATATTGTTTAATATGTATTTGTTAAACAGTATACTTAGTTTACCTGTGCATAAAAACTCTATTAATCGAGCTGTGCAAAATGCATATATTAATCTATATTTGCAGAATGTATTAATTTATTTACCTGTACAAATTACCTTAATTAATTTATATATAAAATGTATCTTTCTGCAGAATCTATCTTGACCGAACAATAATTTGTATTACTCGCTACGGTGTCCGCATTGTCTAAGGCGCTACTCTCGCAATAGACTATACTGCTGATGACGGGGAGATCAAGGTTCGAATCTTTATCGGGTGCACTGAGGGTGGCCTTTCCAAAATAGTTTTACACTCTCCCTCCACCCAAATGCGGGTACACTTCATTATTAATATAACCTTCCTCGTCCCTAAACTCCATTAGCGTAATTAGTATATAAGTGTATGATCCGAATGGGTGGTAAGTGGTAAAAAAATAGTTATTTGATGAATTTTTATGTGAAAATAACATCACTTAGTTTAATTTAGATAATCCCAGCCCTACTGATTTATCACTAATAAGCACTAAGTAAGCTCGATGAACATCGAGTGTAAAAATATCATTTTCAATATTTTTACATTATTTATTATAAAGTTTTTATTTATTTCTCATTGTTATTTTATATTAAAAAAATATAGATAGGAAATACAATTTTTGTTTGTTTTGACCCCTCCTCCTTCCCACCCCGACTCTTAGCTAAAATTAACATTTTAAAAAACCCAGAAAACTAGGCCTCATCTATACAACATGAATGCAAAAGGATCGAACAAAAACAGTGACAAAAAATGAATATTTGGAGATGAACTTTTTTTTTGTAACATTTCTCGTGGCTTGTTCCTAAAAACGTATCGATCTTGATATTCCACATGACGGGGTTCGTTCAAACATTGTTCGTGTTGGGGGAAAGGAAGGGGTTGGGAATATAACTTCATCACGGATTCATCAGCCTCACACGTTGTAGAGAAGCCGGTGTTGTGACAGAGTGGTACGAGGTTCTATAACACCATTGAAAATGGTCGTCATTGGCGGGTAGTTCAAGATTTGAGTCCGATGTGATGTAAATACATGTTGTTAAAATAAGCAAGATCTGTTTAAAGTGTGCTAGTGACTTGTTCACATTCATCCGAAGAACATGTATTGGCCAGTTATGAATGAAAGTATGATCCCAAAGTGAACCAAGTAAAGCAGACCCCGTGTGTGATTCGTCAAATGAATAAATAGTGAGGAAGAAAATATTTAAGGTGCAGTTTTAGTAATCTCTACTTAACCCAGCAATATAACTGTTTATATGCCTGCTTAATGCACTAGGGGTGTTTTTCCATATTAGGTTAGATGAGGTTTTTTAAAACTCTCGCCACGCTATACTGGTGCATTTACGGAGGTTGGGCCTTATTAAACTTCCCTACAAATTAAGTTGTTAATAGCGCTTGAAGGTGGCCTGGCAGTCTAGGGGTAAGGTGTCAGACTTTTGTGCTGGGTGTCCGGGGTTCAATCCTCGGTTCCGGCACAGATTTATCTGATTGCCAAACCCCTCCACCTTTGACAAGACGTGTATTAATCACAACTTGTGAATGTGTGGAATGCCAAACCTTCACCGTGGTTCGGCTCCCACGTTAAACTTTAGGTCCTCCATTTCATCTCACAATCACCCTACCATTACACATTAGCGTAAGTGCGTATAAACCTAACGGGTAGTAAGACGTGATGCTAATAATAATAATAATAATAATAATAATAATAGCTCTTGAATTAAAATAATTATTAATTATGTATAAACATGTTGATATAGAAAGTGATGATCACATTTACTGTTTATACATATTATGCAAATAAAATTTGTATCTATAAATACTTTTCCATATAGCATTAGAGAATGTGAGAACCATTAGAATAATACATGAGCGTATGGGTTGCTTGATATTAAGGCCACATAATAATGCCGCTATTCGGATATACAGATGATATAGCTATGCTAGGAAATTGTAAGGTTTCTGAAAATGTAGACATTTGAATGGGGGCCATCAGATAAATATATTTAAATTAGAATAATAAGCACCAAACATGATCATACAGAGAACAAAGATTGAATATTACATTATTATTATTAGCACCACGTCTTACTACCCGTTCGGGTTATACGCACTTAGGCTAATGTGTAATGGTAGGGTGATTGTGAGATGAAAATGGAGGGCCTATAGTTTAACGTGGAATCCGAACCATGGTGGAGGCCTGGCATTCCCCACATTCACAAGATGTATTGTCAGAGGTGAAGGAAAGTTTTGAATATTACAATATAGGGATAATGTAATAGGGTTAATTAGTGTCAAATTTCTTCCGAACAATTTTAATTAGTAGTTTATAAAAGTGAAAATTGGAAAAAAGAGTACAGTAAGGAAATTCATGCTATTACTCGGTTGGTAAGTTGTTAACCTCTCGTTTGTTTTCAAGAAATGTAAAGCTCAGGAAATAAAATACATTAATTTCCTTGATGGTGACCTGGCGGTCTAGTGGTTACGGTGTCAGACTTCTATGCTGGCGGCCGGGGTTCAATCCTCGGTCCAGGCAAAGATTTATCTGATTACCTAACCCTTCCTTCACCTCTGACAAGACATCTTGTGAATGTGGGGAATGCCAGGCCTCCACCGTGGTTCGGATTCCACGTTAAACTGTAGGTCCTCCATTTCATCTCACAATCACCCTAACATTACACATTAGCGTAAGTGCGTATAGCCCGAACGGGTAGTAAGACGCGATGCTAATAATAATAATAATTTCCTTGATAGTTTTTTATGATTATGAAACATTGTTTCTTACTTTAATTAACGATGAAAAGGTATTTATAATGTTCGAAAACCAAGTATAACATACTTGGTAAAATATTAAGTAAACAAATTATGAATATTATGGAGAGTGTAGGAATTTACATTACATGACTATGAGTTACATTCCCCTTACTTGTTCTTGTTGTTCTTGTAGATTACGGTGAGAATAACATGCAACTAGAATGAAAGACGCTAGAACCATGTCAAAAAATTGACTGGAAAACCCAAGGAATAAACCATTGGGAGGACCTGGATGCAGATGGGAGGATAACATTAGAATGTACCTGAAAGAGAAAGGGTGTAATGAGGTGGACTGAATATAACTAGCTCAAGATAGATATAGGGTTTAATGAGTTGGACTGGATAGAACTAGCTCAAGATATAGATAGGGTTTAATGAGTTGGACTGGATAGAACTAGCTCAAGATATAGATAGGGTTTAATGAGGTGGACTGGATAGAACTAGCTCAAGATAGAGAGAGGGTTTAATGAGGTGGACTGGATAGAACTATCTCAAGATAGAAAGAGGGTTTAATGAGGTGGACTGGATAGAACTAGCTCAAGATAGAGAAAGGGTTTAATGAGGTGGACTGGATAGAACTATCTCAAGATAGGGTGTAATGAGGTAGAGTGGATATAATTAGCTCAAGATGCGAATAGAATGTAGTGAGGTGGACTAGATAGAATTGGCTAAAGATGAGGAGAGGGTGTAATGAGGTGGACTGGATAGAACTAGCTCAAGATAAAGATAAGTGAGGTACTTTTGTAAGTGAGGCAATGACCTTTCGATTTCATAATTCCATAGAGTAAAGGAAGTGCGTATGTGTACAATATAAAATATAAAATATGAAATTATCTATCGTACAAAATAATTAATATCACATCTACAGATATTATGATTCCCACTTGGTCAAGAGTGTTGACGCGTTGTGCTTAAATGGTGTCTCCTCTCATCTACATGATCTCATATCAGCGTGATTATTTCGAATCCCGGTGGAATCTAAATACTCTTATCATTAATTTCAAAATAAGTTCAAGAATGTTTTAACCAAGATTTCCCTAAAGCGACGGTACCATAAGACCAATAAACCCATCGCGGCTTAGCATCCGTTAGGTTAATTGAACGCTCTAGTGCTATTATACTGGTTATAACTTGATTATTTTAACTCAAATCAAATCTATAAATTATATAAGAAATTAAAATGGTGATATCCCTCTAACAAATAATCTAATTCTTCAATGTAACACATTTTAACCTAACTGGGAATAGAACATAGCACCAAAAATACGCTCAAAAGACTGAATTATGATGTTGAACCCACATAATTTTGTATAGTTCATTTAGAAAATTTAAAAATCATATTTTAAGTTCTGCTATTCCTATTTGACGATAAGTAAAGTTTGAAATCGCACCACTGATCACACGGTTTAAGGTGTTAAACACTATCGTTGACGTTGGAGAGGGATATAAAATCGACATGATTCACTGTAGATGGTCAATCTTGGTCGTCTTGGAGTAAAGTGCTCCCTCTCAGTACCTTAGAGTTGTAGGTTCAAACCCATCTGGGATCAACGGATTTTCTTAAGTGATAAAAAGCCGTAGCACAACTTCCATCGGAGGGGAAGTAAAGCCATCGGTCCCATGTCAAATATGGCATGTAAAATAGACCTGAAAGGTAAGTGAAAATACCTTTTCTGGTAAAATTGATAAGCCCTTTCGCTCTCACTCATTAAAATACTCATGTGCTGATATAATCAGTCTGTTCAGGAAGTTAATTTTGAATACCTGCCATATGTTAGAAAATCATGATATCTTTCTGATGAACCTTATATTATACTTTAAAGATGACTCCGTTAAATTTAAATCGAGTACATGCAAGATTTGTGAAACGAAATAATAGGTGTATACATTGTTTTAGAAACACTACACCAAAGATCATAAATGAAATAACATACACTGTTAATTACTTACTCAATTCTATGGCATTAGGAACTAGGAACACTGTTAGAGAAAAAGTGAGAAAAGAGAAATATATTTGTTCAATAAAGAGTATAAAAATCATACTCATTTTCAAACACCTGAATTAAAAAGTGTATATATATATATGCTTATATCTCATAAATTGTTGGTTTTATAAAAATATATTTCAAATAAAATATATGTATCTTTAATACACTGATAATATATTTTATATTTCACATAGTTGTGGATAAATGATGAAAATTGGAAAATTCCCCTCAAAGTCATTTCCATGAGGTAATGAGAATTGCCGTCTGGCTTATAGTACTAAACAGGGACTATAAAATTTAACGAAAATATATGTTTTCCTCTTTTATCCTTTCAGTAAACTACCCTTAAACTTAGGGTTGGTCATATAATTCCAAAAATCCCTTGGGGGACCTTATGAACACCCCAGATATCAAATTATAGCCCAATCTGTAACATATTTTTGGCTCTAGCGCATTGATTTTGTTTCAGGGGGTCATGAAACGTTGACATTTTTCAAAATCTTGAGTTCAAATGTGTTGACGATCAAAATATTTTCCCTCTGAGTTGTCGAGAGTAAGTAAAAGTGGTATTGATTGGTGTCCTTATGGTGTTTGAGCTATTAAAGTTGTTCTAGAAAATGTGTTTAATGGGATTTACCCCCATTTCTCATGTACTTCGAAAAAAAAAAGTGTTAATAACAAAAATATAGTTTGTAGGCTTACATTTTAACACAATTTTTGAACCCGTATATATATATATTCCTAACATAATAGTGTTATTAGTATATATATATATATATACTAATAACACTATTATGTTAGGAATGAAGTAGGTTGAGTTGTAGATTAAACATACCAGCATTTGCGCGGAGTAAAAGTGAAAATCCATTCAGGAAAAATTTTCCGCAATTCATCTTACTGATATTCGAACCCTGATCCCTCCATCACTGGCAATCCAGCCTATTAAGAGAGTGACGCTATACACCTATTCGGACACCGAAATGGATATGTACAGTACAACTAGAAATAATTAGAGTTTACTTTACAAAAATATCACTTCCCTTGCCTTTTATAATAGAAATACCAAACAGCCGTAAATTATTATGAGGAGATGAAAAACTAGTTTACTTCAACTAGATTTACAGGCTTTTTTATTTTTATTTTAACCTTCAATTCCCTCGATATTGGATGTGATTTACGGGGGTTTTACGGTTGATGTTGAATCTCTTGATCTGCTAGTGTGTAGAAACTCCCATAGTGCTTCCACCCCCCGAAAGAGATTGGCTTGTTGCGACACCCGAGGCGACTAACATTTTTGATGCTTTCCACTACGCCAAACAAGCCCGAATGGAAGATTTTATTTGCATGGAAACATACTCGTATATTGTGTTAAATTCCATCAAGTAGATTTGTATCCTTGCTTTTTCATTTCTTTACCTCTTCCCTTATTTGTTATTTCATTAGCAGAAAGAAGGAATAAAATTGTAAATAGAACCATATATATTTGTGTGTGCGTTTCAATATCTTTAGTACGAGTGAAAACAATGCAAATGGTCATAAGAACAAAGCCGTCAATTTGAACTATATTTTTTTTTTTGTGAATGTCAAGTATAGGTTTAAATCTTTGCCGTGTATAGTGAAGGTGGTTTCATTTTGTTCTGGAAATACAAGTTCTATTTAATTAACTTTATTTCGGACAAGTAGTAAGACGTGGAGCACGGTATTATTCTACGTTCCTCATCTCTACCTCATTAATGTAAATATGTGGATATCCTGGACGGGTAGTAATACATGGAGCACGGTACTATTCTACCTTCCTCATCTCTGCCTCATTAATGTAAATATGTGGATATCCGGGACGGGTAGTAATACATGGAGCACGGTACTATTCTACCTTCCTCATCTCTACCTCATTAATGTAAATATGTGGATATCCCGGACGGGTAGTAAGACGTGGGGCATGGTACTATTCTACATTCTTCGTTAGTTTGAATGTGCAGATATGACGAATAGGCTATAAAATGATGTGAATAAAACTAAACATATATATATATATAAATATATTATATTATATTATATTAATATATGTATATATTCTAAATATTTAGCTATTAATTATTTTAGTGTAGTAAGCCAAAGTATTAGAAAAATAATCTAACGTCATTTATTAAATATATTTTAAGTCACAAATATGGTTAAGTGCCTCGTTTCTTACTGCTTATTTGGGCTACCCACGGTGACAATAATTAATTAATTATATTGAACTAGAAAGGTGATTTTAAAGGACTTACATTAACATTTTTTATATTTGATTGAGATCTCTCATCAATATTTTGCGATACAATGTATAGAATTATATTTTAAAAATTAAGAAAACAATTTATGTTTCAGCAGAGCTTGTAAATGTCAATGTTTATAGATAAATAAAGATATTTTATACTTGTCAAATTTCATTTAAAAGTATACTTTTGTTTAATTTTTTAAGATATTCACTATTTTTATGAGCAAAGTTTTTTTTAAGAATGTTCACTTTGTCAATTTGTTATGTTATATTAGTTTTCTTATTTTTCTAATCAACTACAAATATATAAATAATCATATACAGATATTTATATATGTAATTGATTTTCATTGGAAATGCAAAATCTTAATCATTAAAATGATGTATTGTAAAATGTTTTAGTAAATTAGTGTGTTCGAAGAACAGGTGCTTAGGAAAATATTTGGTCCAAAAAGGTATGGTGTTACCGGGGATTGGAGGAGGTTACATAATTATGAGTTACATACTCTCTACTCATCACAAGACATTATTAGGATAATAAAGTCTCGTAAATTACGGTGGGCAGGAAATACTGCGCGAATGGGAGAAACTAGAACCTTGTTCAGGGCATTGACTGGCAAACTCAATGGGAAGAAACCATTGGAAATACCAAGACGTAGATGGTAGGATAATATTGGAATGGACCTGAGAGAGTTAGGAGGTAATGAGGTGGACTGGATAGAACTAGCTCAAGCTAGGGATAGGGTGTAATGAGGTGTACTGTATAGAACTAGCTCAACATAGGGATAGGTGGCGTTCTTTTGTAAGAGTGGCAAATAACTTTCGAGATCCTAATTCTGTAGTTTAAGTAAGTAGTGTGTAACGTTTAAAAGACTTGAATACTATAGGTTTTACCCAAAGGTGGCATGGTCTACCCCATTTTGTTATACTCTGGTTCAACAAGGAATGCGGCCGGGGTTCGATCCTCGGTCCCGGCACAGATTTATCTGATTACCAAACCCTTCCTTCACCTCTGACAAGACATCTTGTGAATGTGAGGAATGCCAGGCCTCCACCGTGGTTCGGATTCCACGTTAAACTGTAGGTCCTCCATTTCATCTCACAATCACCCTACCATTAGACATTAGCGTAAGTGCGTATAACCCGAACGGGTAGTAAGACGCGATGCTAATAATAATAATAATAATAATAATAATAACAACAAGGAATGGAAACAACTTTTGTGGTATCCAATATTTAATACTGTCCAATTCGTAAAGGTATGTTTGATTTTTACTTTCTCTTAAGTGATATAGTTAAGTCACTAAGCCTTTAATGAAAGGATTTGATTTATTATTATATTCTATCACTCTCCGTCATATTCTAATGGCTGTTAGAACAATTTTGATTAATCTCACAGTTAATAATTTATCGTTTTAAAAATAGTGTTACTGGTTTTGTATGAAAAAGTTGACACGGTGTCAAAAACAAACTACGTGAAAACTAAAAAAAAAGTTTGAAATTTGGCTACTTTTTCTTTTCTTTTTAACATCTGATTAAATTAATATGCAACCCAATCAATATATAACAAATGCGTAGTTTTGTTATAAATATACTTCACTCTGTTTTTTATTCGATAACTGATAAACTATCATTCTAGTAGGTAACTAATTAATGAATTTACAATTGTTAATGCAATTTGTGAATATTGAACTTGTGGTAGTTCACCAATTAAGATTTCAAAGGCTCCAAAGCTTGATGCAATAAACCAAGTTCTAAAAGAGAGAAATTTTCTTAAAACTGGCAGGAAATTAAGTTAGATCTAGTTATAAAATTAATATTCAATAAATGCTTACAAGATTCCTACTTTTTTAAAGGCTAGAAGTAATTACATTAGCGAAGCTTCCGGTGTTCATAATAGATGTTTGCATCATATATTACATGATAGCTCGTTCGAAACTAAGGATAAATTAACATTGGACCTAATTAGGATGATATCATCAAGTAATAACCTTTCCAAAACCTTTGGTGAATTTATTAAAACAATTTACATATTATACCAAACGAATAACTTAATATAATGTATTATAATTATTGTAGTTAATATTAAAACACATTTCATAACACTTTCACCTTTCCGTCCTGTGCATTTTATTACAGTCCAAACAAATATATTTGCACTAAGTAATTAACATTGCGTTTCAATTAACATTTATTTACGTTTTCCACGTCTTGCTACCCGTCCATACTATACACATATTTACACTAATGTAGTAGAGATGAGAAAGGTAGAATAGTACCGTGCTCCACGTCTTACGACCCATCCATGCTATCCACATAATTACACTAATGTGGTAGTGATGTGTAAGGTAAAATTAAGAGAAAGAGCATCCCGATACATATATATGTATAAGTATTTACAAACGAACATAGAAGACCTTATGGGCAACCAAGCAACATGCTGATACTAGAACATAAAGCAGACCTATAGAAACACAATCAGAACTATCATTTTGTTATTATTTTAAGTGAACTATTATTTTCATTACAATAACTACAATGTATTTTTTACTTTAATAAAAGGTGATGGTTGTTCACCATGTTAACAAGCTACTAGAAAAAGCGGTGGTGAATGAACTAGGTTTATGACATAATTCGTTTCAGTATAATTTCTACATGACAAAATCACCATTCCTGCCATAAAGAAATGTGTGACTTAGTTTGTTTCACTACCAAACAATGAAATGCCACCAGAAATATAGGATATGTGGCATAACTATCCTCCTTACCTCCTTTCCATAGTACTTGTCTGGGTGGCTAAGGAATCTGAGGGTAGGTGGCCGTCATTTGGAATTGGAATTTATTAAAACTTGCTAGACTTTAAGAAAAATTAGGTGACCTGGTGGTCTAGGGTTGAGGTGTTTAACTTCTGTGCTGGGGGTCCGTGTCTCAATCCTCGGTCCCGGAACAGATGTATCTGATTACCAAACCCTCCCTTCATCTCTGACAAGACGTGTATTAATCACAACTTGTGAATGTGTGGAATCCCAGGCCTCCACCGTGGTTTGGATCCCACGTTAAACTGTAGGTCCTCCATTTCATCTCACAATCACCCTTCCATTGCCCATTAGCGTAAGTGCGTATAACCTGAACGGGTAGTAAAACGCGGTGATGATAATAATAATAATATAAGAAAAATTGTTCATTGTCAGTATTAAGTTAGAGAGTACATTGATGAAACGGTAATGATTGAGGGTTAAAGTGAGTATGGTCGTCTAAGAGCTCTTAAGTGTTTAAAGCCTGAATTGTCGTCCGGAGTTACTTACTCATTAGCGTATAACCCGAACGGGTAGTAAGACGCGGTGCTAAATATTATATTATACTTACTCATTATACAGGGTGGGGCCTAAACAATTATATGATTAGCATCTTGAAAATTAAGAGTTTAATTGGAAAGTAAATATTCATTATCTAAATAAAAGCAAACTACATGCTACAATTTTGGAAGATAATGTCACTCATGTGAACTCCATCGGATGTCAAACATGTCTCAACACGTTGTCCATCTCTTTCCTTGGCAAAGATCGGCTCATTGTTTCCGCACCACCCTGTATAAGGTTACAGGGTACAGTCACTGCGCAAATCTCCACTTTCCGTGCTCATCACGCAACCGAAACGCTCTTTCTTCAAGGATTCTCAGCCGGTTGTCATCCTTGGATTAACGTCCTCCTTCAGTTCACCGACTAACGAAGACGAGGATCATTAGACCAACAAGAGAGGTCAAAACTGATGAACAGTAGTTCTCACAGAGAGCTACTGTGAATTCACACGTTCAACGAAAAACTAGCGCAGAACAGAAACGTGGTCAAGTGACGAGCTCTAAGCCAATCATAAGATGTCCACCTTATCGGAGTTATCTGTTCTGCTGAATTTCAACTCATCTCTACTTTATATACTGAAAATTTAAAAATGACACCTGGACACGGGAATCGAACCCGAGACCTTTGGCTTAGTACGCCAATGTTTGTTTGTTAGGGTTTTTATTTTTGTAACACTTAATTGGACATTTAACATGTATAAAACATTGAATATAACAGATACAAAAACGACGATCACCAGCCCCAAAAGGGGCTCTCGGAAGTCAAACGATATAGAACTAACATAAAAAACACCAAAAAAAGAAAATCATATGTCGCCCTGGCGGGCTGATTAAAAGTTGGCCATAGGTTTACGGGCGGGAAAAATTAAACAAAACCCGTCCTGTCGCCGGTAGTTGGTCGACAGGGACCTGAAAATATATATTTATACATAGAGAAGGAACGACAGGGTAGAAAACATTGAAGGATGGGTGACCGGATGTAGATAAGACATGTAGGAAGTGAAGCGGAAAATAATTATGGCAAAATGAAAGTGATCCGGTCTTGGTCGGTGGAGCCGCCGGTGTCGGTAGGTAATGGAAGTGGTCCGCCACCAGGGCTACGCAGATATCACATACGTAGCCCTGGTGTGTAAATAAAATAAATTTTCCCCTGTAGAGTACGCCAATGTTCTAACCACTGATCTATCGAAGAATAATTTTTCACTCATATTTAAAGGCAGATTCCATGATGGATGTGCGGAAATCGTCAGCTACAAATGTGTCCGCTCTGCTTGAGATCTTCGTCACGGTAGAACCAATCATCTCAAATCAGTGCTCATGCGCATTTGTTTGACAACGCATGCGCTGCAGACAGCTTCGTTTTCTGTTGTGAGGAGATTTGAAATAACCCGTTAATGTAAAGCGTGTGTATCGATGTATTTGATTGTGCCACGACACAGTGTTATTATTTGAAAACATCCATCGGGAGAATGATCTAAAATATATGTTTATGTTGGTAATCAGCTGTTTTAAAGCGTTGCAATGCATCATGGGCCAACATACAGAGTGTGAACTTCTGACCCCCCACCGCCCCACCCCCCACTAAGGCAGATTCTGCTTTCTGATTTTGGCTAACGTGTGAACTAAGCTTTATACTTATCTTCAGTGTTCAGCATAGGCTACACGAATACGGAACCCCACTGCTACTAAATATTCAAGTTAAAGTCAGCTAATACGACACTCAATCATCGGACTAACAAAGACAATAACAATGGATACATTACAATTTAACACTAATAACACTGAGCTGAGGAATTTCACATTTTGCACGCAATGACTCAATTTAGGTAGCTGAAGAAAATGTATTGTTTTATTTATCACGTCCCGTAGTATTACTTATAATATGGTTTACATTATACCTAAGTTTTCAAAATGTATGCTTACTTCATGAACACTGGCCTCAGCCCAATTCTATAAAAAAAAATACCGGATAGTGTTGGAAATTTTCAGTATTTCGTTACCCGAGGATGCACGTGTTCTATCTCCAAAATTGTTAAATTTGAGATATTTGGTACTTACCTTAGCATGCATATGACTCATCTGCGGTGAAATTGAGACTACTGTATAATTACTTAAGAATATACAAACTTGAGTTGTCATCTAGTAACATTGGTTTTATACACAAGGTCAAACTTCAATACTCTTTTACACAAAAGTGAAAAATTGGACATAGAACACTTTCATTCTCGGGTGACGATTTGCCAATGTAATTTGGTTTCCATGGTATGGCATTATACTTATAAAGCTGGTTAAAGAGTATTAGCAAAATTCATACTTCTCAGTATTTTCCCATGTGTATGCTAGTTAATTTTATTAACGTCAATCAGTAATGGTCTCAATCTATTCGCATATGTCAGATAGTTTGATTCTACGATACCAAGAACAGGCACTAAATCATAATATAACTAGATATAAGACATTTACTATAAACTAGAATAGTTTTAAATCTATGTCAGTATACGATTGGTGTAAAACAGCACTCTCGCAATAAATAGGACTTTTTCTTGCAATAGACTAGACTACTGATGATGAGTATTTGTTTTTTTTAGATGAGGTGGCCTACTTTGAGATTTCGAAGTTATTTTGCGAAGTGGGTTGCATCTTAACTAGACGCACCTAGGCAGTCTAAATAAGTCACACACACAAAATATAGCAATTCTAATTACTTATGGTAGAATACCCGCTTCGGTAACCGCATAGTCTAAGGCGTTACTTTCGTGTTAGATTGGACTGTCGAAGACGGAAGAACCGGGGTGCGATCCTGACCAGTTGCACTAAGGGTGGTTCCCCCTAAAAAAAATGCCACTCTCCCTCCATGTAAAATGTGTTTGCACTCCCCTAAATTAATTAATTAATTCCTAAAGGGTAGTAAGACGTGGTTCTTAATAATAAATGCCAGCCATGTTTAATTTTAATAAACAAGGCATATTTTTCCTAATTCAAGCAAATATTGGCTTTAATATTAATATATATCTCTTATTGAGGCCTGGTTTCCGAGAGTCCTTGACATGGCAAAACTTCTGTAATTCAATCGGGAAGCAGCATGTTTCATAAGGCACGTCAACACCGATGCAACATTTTTGTCCACACGTGTTGACAACACATGTTTTCAACAAAAACGTAAAGAAGTGGTTATATCTGTTGAAAACATTCATATTGACAACAAATTGACAAGAAAAAAAATTGACTCCCCACCAGTGGGCGGTAAACATCAAATAAATGTTGGAAACATTTTGGCGACATTGTTATAGAGGCGTAACGTTATTGTCAACATAGTTATACTCATCCTGTTTTGCTTGGAGGCTCTACCTGACACGTTTGTGTTCGTGCTGTGTGATTTTAGTCTTGTGTACTCCATTTCTTGATTGATACTTATTTTCAATTATGTAATGGAGTCGAGACATTTGAGTTACTTTAAATAAATGTACAACAAGACGTTTCAGAAGCATTAAATATTGAAAGATATGAAAAAGAAAATACAAATATGAAAGGTTTAACGACACAGTTTTATTGTAAATTGAAAAGGAGAACACAGAAACCATCAGGAAGTGGAAATGAAGAAGTTTATTTTAAAAATGTTTCATCTTTAAACTTCTAAATTTCTTAACAGTACGGTATTCTGAACCCAAATAAGTCACAGCAATGTTGATTTGGCTTACACACATAAAAATGTTGTCAACATTCATACGATTTGTTTACAACAATGTTGTTTCCGTGTGGAGACGCCTTAAAATGGCTCTGTTTGTTCTCAATATTCCTTTCCCCCAACGCCTTGGCTGCCATTCATCCTCAGTCATACTTATGAACTTAAAGTCACGGCGAGGTGAAGAGGTTGCTCTCAATTGGTCGGGAAATGAACTAGAGACGAGTGATTCACCGTCCTCAGGCTCTCAAGCGCTCCAAGTGGCTTCAAGTGGGTAAAGTCTGTTCAAAATTCCGCCAGTGATCTAGGTTGCCAAATCATCCTATATAAACTGTAAAGCCAATCTATACGTTGCCACATGAATCGGCCAACGTCAATTTTTAATGCACTAATCACCCTATTATTTTAATTCTAGCGTGGTGCTGAGGGAGACTTGAGAATATCAGGTGGACATACAGGGTTGGGGGACAAATGAACAAGTCCTAAGAGGAGTGGGTGAGAGGAGAAACATTTTGGATGTGATTCTTCGGTACAAAGCAAACTGGATCAGACACATCCTTAGGAGGAACTGTCTTCTGCCCGGAAAGGTTGAAGAGAAAGGGTGCTTAGGAAGAAGGAGAATTCAAATATTGGATGACACGAAGGAATGAAGACAATTCTGGGAGCTGAAAGAGGAGGCAGAGAAGAGGGCGCATTGGCGGTCTACGCTTACAGAAAAAACGAATGGACCTGTCGTAAGACAGAACCCCTCATACTAATAATAATAATAACAATAATAAAATTTGGCACCATGTTTATTGAAGGTGTAATTTAATATGTAAGGAGTAGTAAGATAGTTTAGAAAAGACACCTGCATTGTTGTACAGGAGGGATGATAAAACAATGAAAAGCTCACCCAGACTTTCTATCCTCAACCTCCTCGTCACAAGTAAACCAGTATTGCGAGACAGACACCTTAGAGCACGTGATCATAGATGTACGTCTAACTATTTGTTTAGTTGACCACTATGGTGTTATAATAATATGTATTTTGAAAGTTACCTTTTACGGTTTAAATAAACAGTAGAATTATTCTTAGGTTGATTAATGATCTGACTATCCTCGTTTGTATTTTTAAGGTATTTTTTTATATTGGTTGAGACAAAACATAGATTTTTTTAAATTGCTCATTCTTTCCTTCTTTCCGTACACTTTACCAAGTTGAAAACTCCATAGATGCTTATTTAAAAAATAATGAAAAGGGCTGTATAGAACTATCTTCAAATAAGGATAGGGTGTAATGAGGTGGATTTGATAGAACTATCTCAAGATTGATACAAGATTTAATGAAATGGACTGGATAGAACTAGCTCAAGATAGGGATAGGGTGTAGTGAGGTAGATTGTATAGAACTATCTCAAGATAGAGACACGGTGTAATGAGGTGGACTGGATAGAACTAGCTCAAGATAGGGATAGGTAGCATGCTTTTCTAAGTGTGGCAATTAACTTTTGAGTTTCTAATAACATAGAATAAGTAAGTTATCTAGAGAGGGAATAGGATCACTTAACAAAAGAAACACCAATAATTATGTTTACATAAAGTTTTTAAATATTTAGTAGTTTGTTTAAAATTTAAATTGTTATTAAAACGAAATATTTTTTGTTTCTGTTAAATCAAAAATCTTCAGCATCCCAACATGTACGCTCAGTTAATTATTTAATAGTAGGATAAATAGTGTTCGTTCGTGGTTGGTGATTCGTCAAAAACTAGATACTACATTCTAATGCAATTTAATGCAACTCGATCAAAATTGACGATGCAGTATGAAATTAATTCAGGTACAAATACATCATTTGTTTGGATTGAGCTATGTAATAAACCAATTGAATTGGATGCCATAATTTCAACCAATTTGAGTTTCAAAATATAAAAACAAGTTTTATTATTTTAACATTGATAACTTAAGGTGGGATTGAAGGGGACACGAGGAAAGACCGGTGATTTTGCAGTTTTGATAGCAAAACATTTTTTGGCCAAAATAAATCAAATATTTTCTCCAGTACAGACATAGAATTTAATTTTCTTCGCATGGTGACATCAACATTACTTGAATATCGTTAAAAGGTGTCATGGAATTTAATGACAAATTTTGTCTACATTTAAAAAGTTTCTTATATATTTCCGCTATGTTCACAATGGATATTCAGACACTGTTGATATCAACATGTGAAGAAAATTAAATTATATGTTTGCCATACAAACTGTAGAAACACTGGCCTTTTTAGCGTCCTTTTTTATCGCAACTTTAGGGTGCTACATATTAACTTATAGCACTGATAAATTCTGCTGACGTTTATAAATCCCGCATTATTTATTAAGCTGTTTGATCATTTTTAATATTGTTTTCACCAAGAATTTTATTATTATTATTATTATTATTATTGTGATGCCCTTTTTGTTTTTAATATTTTCAATAACAATATTTATTGCAAATTTGCCCTTGATCATGTAGGCGTTCATATCC
>CABEEJ010004333.1:7855-65994 GCA_901482245.1 Timema douglasi
TACACCCTATATCTATCTTGAGCTAGTTCTATCCAGTCCACCTCATTACACCCTATATCTATCTTGAGCTAGTTCTATCCAATCCACCTCATTACACCCTATATCTATCTTGAGCAAGTTCTATCCAGTCCACCTCATTACACCCTATATCTATCTTGAGCTAGTTCTATCCAGTCCACCTCACTACACCCTATATCTATCTTGAGCAAGTTCTATCCAATCCACCTCACTACACCCTATATCTATCTTGAGCAAGTTCTATCCAGTCCACCTCACTACACCCTATATCTATCTTGAGCTAGTTCTATCCAATCCACCTCATTACACCCTATATCTATCTTCAGCTAGTTCTATCCAGTCCACCTCACTACACCCTATATCTATCTTGAGCTAGTTCTATCCAGTCCACCTCACTACACCCTATATCTATCTTGAGCTAGTTCTATCCAGTCTACCTCATTACACCCTATCCATGTCATGTCCATTCTAATGTAATCCTCCCAGTCATCTATTTCCATCGGGTGTGCCAGTCAATCACTTGAACGTGGATCTAGATATTTTCACTCTCACCGTAATCTGTGAGATTTAATTATCCTAACAATGTCTTGTGGTAAGTACGAGATATGTAACGTCCTCCATTCATCAATATCTGTATCACTTTTCACACCAGATATGTTCCTAGGCACCTTGTTTCCAAAGACCTAACTGTATAATGGTCATGCTGGGTAAGTGACCATGTCTCACAATCATAAAGAACAACAGGTATCTATTATTTTCTATATTCTCCATTTTACATTTCTTGACAGCAAGTTAGATAACAACTTAGTGAGTATAAGTGTGTTTCTTCCTACTGTTCTATTTTCCTAATCTCCATTCTAATACGTTTATTTCTATTTTAAACTGTTCCTTAATATTTTAACTCATAAACCTTGTCAAAATATATGTTTTTCACAATAGTATATGAGCTATCGACCCCAAACTGTGTTCTTTGTGTGAGCATTTAATAATTATTGCCAGTATTCACTTCTACATATATACTTATTATTCTCTACTCTACTGTCTGTATTTCAACATCTTCATTACTAAACCCAACAAAGCTAGATCATCTTCATTACATGCAGTACCCTTATTACATAATAGGTTAAAAAGTAATGAAGAAAGTGCATCTCCTTGTTTCTAAACCCATTAATTATTTTAAAAGCACCTCTCTGATAGCGACATCCAGCCTGCTCCTTATCTTGCGTATTAGTCAAACATTTAACATTCATCTTGACAGTTATTTAGAGCTTCCTAATTCTTACAAAAAGTTAGATAATTCGTTTATTTTAACATAATCATGGGCCTTTTTAAAATATAATGATAATTTATGTTTCTTTATATTGTGTTGGACACTTGATCACACGGTGGAGAGAGATTGTATTGTGATAATTTTGTAACAATATTAATTATTTCTTTTATGCTCTTTAATGGCTTGGCTTACTAAAGAAAATGGCCAGTAAAAATATTCCTGGAATGATATTGACTAAATAAATGGCATTATGCAACGCCAGGACTTTCCCTCTCTTTTATAAGAACATTTTCTAAAAATTCATAGGAATTGCAAAACGAAATAATAAATATTGTTTACAGAAACACTCAAACAAAAAGGTTGAATTTAATAAAATACATTGTTACATATTTATAAAAGAGGAATATTTGTTTACAAAAGAAAATAAATTTCGACTTATGTTTACTAACAAATCCTTAAAAAATAAATATATTTTGTATAGTACAGAAACCATTGGTTTTAAAATATATTTTCCTTATAAAACAGTAATGTTTATTTTTTATATTACTACAACTTTATAACGACAAATTATTTCATATTATAGATTATTGTATGAATGATATAATAAATGATTAAAATTTGAAATTTCTACTTACCTAAGTAAGATATTCTTAACGTAATTTTCTTGGGAAAACTAAAGTAACTAGTTTAGTTATTGTAATGACAATACCTGTACACAGGATTAAATCAAAATCATAAGAGTGGATTTTGAGGTTTTTTTTCTCTTTTAACCTTTCAGTAAACTAGTCTTAATTTTAGGGTTTAATATCTAGCTCCAAAATACCCTCGGGGGAGCATTATTAATTGTCCAATATATCAATTTTTAGAGCAATTGGCTAAATGTTCTCGGATCTAGTCCATGATACAAACACACAAACAGACGGCAACGCAAAAAACACCTTTCAGGCTTCGGGGCTGGGTGGGGGTCACAAAACGATGACATTTATAAATATATTTTGTTTGTATTTATCTGACTATCACAATATTTATTTATTGTAGGAGCGAGAGAAAGTAAATATAAGTGGAAGTATACATAGGAAACAAACAAAAGGTAACTTTTTAATGAAAGTCATTGCATTTCAAGCTCAAATATTAGGTTGAGTTTATATACTGATCAATGGAGAAGGGAAAGTAATATCAGCACCAAAAAGGCATCACAGGATGAACTTCACATTCTTACCCAGCTTTCTTTTTTGTATTTTTGTAGTGACCACTTTATACCTCTTTGCCATTTATGTGTGAATGAGCCCAAAAATGCTGCTCTTTCAATTCTTTCTGTCCACATGTATGTCCGTTTGTTTGTTATACAACTGACAAAATACAAACCTCAACTGACATATCTTTCAACCAATCTTTACTATCAACATATAGACTATTGGCTTAGGGACAGGATCATAGGAATGAATTGGAAGTAAATATTAACAATATGAGCATGGAACGAGTAATATAAATTATGGTTTAGGATACAGAGTTTTGTCCGGTAATAAACTCCGAACATTAAAGTAAGATAAGCAACATACAATCCGGGGGGAGGGTAAGCCCACCATCAGTGAGTACAGTGCTAGGTTAAATAAGAGAACCCGTTCAACATTCATGTTTCAATATAGTAGTAAGCGTATGAGATGGTAACTGAATCATAGCGTAGTATATATATATATATATATTGACTTGAATATTTTGCAAACTTGTCTACATTTTGTATGTAATTTTTTACTATATAGACACATTTATCTAGCTATAAATGTCTAAACTCACTCAAAATAACGGATCAGGGATAAAGTCCATTCCAGCTTCTAGGAACAATAGGAATTCTATGTAAAATCTTATTAAAGCTTTTTTTTATGACTTAATTTTAGGTTTATCGTAAGAGAAATATTATTGGAATTATTATACCAGAATGGCCGACACATTGGAAAACAATTTTTGAACTAGTATTTATTAATTGATATAACTTAAGGACGCCACTTGAAAGAAATATTCTTATATACATTTTTTGTACGCCAAATTTATTTCTCAAGCTTTGAAGCAACCAAAGCAAACCTTATTTACCTTTGAATCTTATTTTGCGATTCTGTTAAAATATAGCTTTATTTGATAAAGGCTAAATTTATGTAAATAGTAATTTACTTTTGGAGCTAATCCGACACCCTAGTCCAGTCGGTGGCGTGTCTTCCTATTAAGCTAAGAGTCCCGGATTTTATTATCAGCATATCCAAAAATTTATCATTGTTGAAAATATGGGTTTACCCTTTCACAGTGATAAATTAACGGCCGGGGACTGGGTGTTGTGTACGCTCTAGTCTTAAGTTAGATTATAAGGCATATGAAACAACGACAAGCCTAGCAACCCGGTAGTGGAAAATATATGGCTTTAATAAAACCTGACCACAAGCTGGAAGCAGAAACAGATGTAAAAAAGTAGTAGGCTCTACATTTTAATTACTCATTATATTAATTTTTAATATTAGTTGTTGATTTTCAGAAGACACGTATTTCTTTTAAATAGTTTACATTTATTAAAAGTATTAATAATAGTGTTGTAGTAAAATATAAGTTTAATTTTACAGATTGCTTTATTCTACCATCCGATCATTTTCATGACATACATTTTTTATTTTTTCTGTTTTTGAAGATAAGGGGTTTCCTTGCCCTTTATTTCCGTGAACACTCTAAAAAGAATGACGAACAGGAGTGAAAACAAGAAAGAGAAGGTATCTCAAGACCAAGTACGTTCTTGACATTGATAACATATTCAACATATTTCTTGTCTATCTCACTAAAATTCCTCACATGTCAACAACATTATCTGTTATTCCAGTGTGTTCCAAACAGACCGAGGTTTATTAATTTAATCGTGTTCAGTGTCACTCACAGGTTTTGTGTTTTATTCTGAAAATATTGACAAACAATGTCACGTGTTTTGGAGCATTTCTTTGAGAATGTGTCCAACTTGCTTCAACAATAGGTAGAATGGGTATGTGGAATCATACACAGTGTAAGATTGTGATACAGTCATTTACATCTCCCGAGAGCACTAACAGAGTTATCGCTGCCCATAGGTTATATCCATACATACAATGGTAATAAGATAATTTGTGGTCAGTCAGTCGGTATCTGTGAGTTAGTTTCGTGACGTCACCAACTCACAAAGAAGAAGAGAGAGAATCTATGTTTCGACAGTCTAACCTTGAAATAATGCATGTATACACTAATAATATTAATGTACCGCCAAAAATGTAGTTCTTTATTTTTTTTAATGGGTAGCGTATGCCACCAGGATTTGTCTGATAGACATTCAAGATATGATATTGGTATTAGTGGATATGTAATTGATTGCTGTGGTTGGGGCATCATAAAGGTGTGGTTACTTCGCCACGTTAATATAGTGTGATGATAATGGTAACTATTATGTGGTGGCAGTAGAAGTCTTAAAACTTACTTTAGCCAAATTATCCATACCATGGCAACCGTAGGAACCATTTTCCTTCGGGAAAAATACCCATGGATAACGCCACAAATTGAACCCTGTACTTCTAGGTTATAATCCAGGAATGCTGATCAGTAGACAAAGACGCCCAATGGATGTTTATGGAATTATGTTGGATTAATAAATATAAGTAAGTGCTACAGCCCATGAAACAGAGCGTTTTGAAGTTCATACAATGACCTAGAGAAGAGGATCATAGTTTCGGTGGCTATCCAAATGGAGTGTCATCCCCCAACAGTAAATACGTAATTTCTCCTTGATGGGAAATGATTATTCATTAAAGCCCATTCTTCAACAAACGATTGAGAGCATCTATTGCGTGAGTCGAGGCCATGGTTGCCTCACCCCATACTAGCAGTTTGACTTCTGATGAAGGTCGGATCGTTCAATGTAATTCTAAAACAAGCTTTGGTTCTACATTCAACGCCAATTTCAATATGCTGCAAACAATTTCGTCCTTGTTCATGTAAGTTATATTTATATAAATGATGATTCTAGGAAGGTGGAGGCTCTCTCCAGTCAAAGCGTTTCCACTTTCTCCATTGTATCATCAGTATGATTTTTACATCTTGGAAAGCCTAATTATCCCACTAAAAACTTCAGGGAAAATGATTATCTCGTTTTCTGACAAAGCCATCTTTGATGATACCAACTTAAGTTTATCCCAATTTACTAGCTTTGTCTGATGAACCAAACACAAAGATGAAGGCAAAGAGCTGCCTGAGAAGATGGCATTTTCACTAGAACATCTTCTTTTTGTCAATCAGGAGTTTATTTAACTATAGATGTAATTGACACTTTAACTCATGAAACAAGCTATTTTTAGCATAAAACTACTTTATTGATTTTTAATATAATGCGCTAACACTACTTGTTAATATATAGGCCCTATGTAATTATATATTAGTTGAAAAAAGATTATCCTAAAATCAACAACTATAAGAGGGTAAAATCTTACTTATATACCTTTAAAACATAAACTCGTCACAATCATTTAAATCTCTTAAAACAAAATTTTCAGCGTTAAGAACGTTAAATAAGAATTTAAAAAAAATCTGCCAGTAGATATTTTATAATTTATAGTACCTCAATGTTAAAAAATATGTTCAGTAGTTTTAAAATTTATTTTGGTTAGACTATCCTTATAACCCAAATATCCAAACCTAATGCACTACTTCTTACTACCCATCTGTACTATTCATGTATTTAATTTAGCTCTATAGGGAATAGATGCACCTGCATTTGTATGGAGGGTGAGTATGAAACCATCCAGGGAAATAATCCTTAATACGGCCAGCCAAGTATTGAACCCTAATGTTTGTCCCACCTAAAAACAAGACTAGATGATATTGACAGTTAATCCACTTGCTCACCAATATGAGTCCTATATAAAATGTGATGCAGGTGTAGCTTTAGTTCTGTGTTCATCCGTTGGACTCAAATTCAAATATAAGTGATAAGGATAAGAATAGCATTTTAAAGGAAATCCTCATCCATCCTGTCTTGTGAAGTGGGGAAAAAATTTACATCATTTTGCAAAGGGAAAGGTAATCCACTGATATTATCTTGTGAAAGAGAAGGAAACTTTTTCTTAGGGAACCATATGTGGAAATTCACCCCCAACACATCTGGCCTAGTTTGAAGTCAATTTAGACCAAGGACAATAGGTTCACGAGCCTGGGCAATAGGATTAGTCACATCCACGGAAGGTGTTGAGGTGAAAGGGACATGTAATGTATGTACTGTAAGTAGCCAAAATATTTAAGAAAAATTAAATAAAATAATCCTTAAGTACATACAATTAATTTAATTTGATGCACATACTCATATCAAAAGCTCTTGAATATTTGTAATGAGCATTGTTGGAAACTTTTTAATTGATATAATAAAGTCCTTGTAAAGTTTTGCGATGCTCATGTCAATAATTCAAGAATGATTGAGAACACAGTGCGTATAAAATCAAGTTTACATTATCTATTTGATATTTACAGTATATGTTATTAATATTACAAAAATACTGACCTAAAGTAACTAAACTGACTCTCCATCCCACTTTAAGTATAATAGCCCGAGCATTGGAGACTCGGTTACACCAAATAAACGTAACAATTTTCTGCCTTGGACAAGCATTCTCTAAGTAATTTACATAA
The DNA here is from genome assembly GCA_901482245.1 of Timema douglasi. Taxonomy (NCBI): domain Eukaryota; kingdom Metazoa; phylum Arthropoda; class Insecta; order Phasmatodea; family Timematidae; genus Timema; species Timema douglasi. Next base: position 14,820 of record CABEEJ010004333.1, read on the forward strand.
AATTGTTGTGGAATAGTTTGAGGTCCAAACACAGAAGCTGAAAAGCTACATTATACTATTTTGATACGCTTGAGAATAAGGAATTAACTGCGAGAGCTAAATTGAATATGGGGCATGGAAATAAGCAATGATTACATTGGTCATGAAGTTAGGGAAAACTTATATGCTGGTAAAATTATATGTTAATAGAACTAATACAAATCTTTATATGAAACAGCTGTTGATTTTTGTTTCCAAATCAGATCTGAAATGATTAAAATAAAATATTTGTTTCTAGTTCATACGATTGTTTTAAAAATGTTAATCATAACATATTATTATTATTATTTTCTGTTATAATATAACAACTTTATCTAATATTTTTTTAAAGAATATAACATACAAAATTAAAATAGTTAAATTTAATTATGTTGGACCTAAACCTGATTGTATTACAAAAATTATTACGAAACATATTCCCAACATATTCTGCAACAAACCATATCATAATATATTTATATTACTGCAAACTTAACCAAAATAGGACAAAAAAAATTTAATACACCAACCTACATGTGAATGCAAGAACACAGACTGGAGCTTAAGGGTTTGATATAAAGAGGACATTTCTGACTTTAATTAAAATAACAATACAAAATAAAAACATTCCGGAAATTTAAAAAGAGTGATTAATCAACCCAAACTCATCAACCAATGCATGATACCTCTTCAACATTTTCACAAAGTTAGTTAACTTAACAGAGTAGAAAGATTGTTCATTCAAGCAACTTTAATGAACAATAAAAATATTATTACTGAAAACCACAGTCCAACAACCAAACTTTTGTTAACACTTTAAAATGTTTACCCAAAAATACAAAATCGTTTAAATCCGTATTTAACCTGCCCTTCCTACCAGCTTAGTAAATAGTTAGTTCGGGCCGGATATTTTAACCTCAATTCATATCTTCTGTCAATCTCTTGGTTTCCAAAAACATCCTTATTTTTCAATAAATAATATGTCTTTCTAATATAATACATTTTTTTCAACCTCCAAACAATCATTTTATCTCTACAACCTAAATTATTTAACATGGATTTATAAAAGATTGCCTTTTCTACAACAAATAGTTAACTGCATCTATTGCTTGGCCCAGGGCTATTCTTAACTCGTCCAAAATTAGTAGTTTGGTCTCTGAGGATGGTTGCATCATTCACTGTCTCGTAAACCAAGTATATTTGTTGCATTAAACATAAATACATGCTAGAGCCAATAGTTTTTCTTTGTTCATGTCCGACATAATTTGGATACATTTCTGGTGGATGATATTGAGGCTTCTTCTTGTTAAAACTTCCCTACTTAATGCCTTATAGGATTAGTATTTTCTGTACATCTCAGAAAACCAAATTTTCTCAAATCAAAACATCAGGAAGTATAATTATCGCGCTTCCTGGCAAATTCATCTGTGAATATATCAAAGAAGGATTATCACAGCTGCTTAGCTTCAGACGATGAGCCAAATACACAAAGGAAGGCAAAGATCTGTCTGAAAGTTTATAATATTTCCACCAAAACCACTTCTTTCTGTCAATGATTCCTCTCACACTATTCCATTTTCAAGATGAAATTAAATTAGATTAGATTTGTCATTGATTTACCAGAATATATATTTAATGAAAGCTCATATTGAACAATGATGTTAAATGTGGTGAGTTTAGTTTTCATTTGCCAAATAAAAATGTTTTTCAATTTACCAACATGAAAATTTAACAACAAACAAAATTATGTAAGCGCTTCACTGTATTAAAATCTGAATTGTATCTTTTGATTAGAGATAAGAATTTATGTAATGGTCTCCAGCAGCACCGGATACCTTCTCGATACAAATGAAGTAATATTTACTCCCGTATAACTCGTCTCCAAAGGCTGTTGGGAATGTAAAAATTTAACTCCCTGCTAAGACGAATTGTTTTATTGGTCTTTTAAATGTTGAAATTTCTATCTTAAGCAGTTTATGAGATGCAGTATTTGTAATATTATTTTTTCGGGAATCACTCACTCACTCACTGATCAACAAAACCTATAGAGAAATTATAATCAACAAAAATCCTTGTAAAATAGCATAGTGTTAGTAAAAAGATTATAAAGGGTGGTTAAAAGGTGGTTAAAATACAAAAGCTATGTTTTTCAAAATGGTTCTAAAAAAGGGGTGTAGAAAGGACGTAGTAGAGGAGATAGTATAAAATGTGTCACAATTATTAGGTATACCTTTTTAAATTTTTTAATTTTCTTATACCTAATATTCACAAAAATGTATTGATATAAAAAAAAAACGCTAAGTTCCACAACACCAAAATCCTTAAAGTGGCCCGCTATTGGCGATTTGTGATGTATTTGGTCATCAGGATGACTGTCGGTCACACACTCAGCGAACAATTGGTTAATAAAGCGTTTAAATGATTTCTTTCACAGAGGGCAACACTAACCTGACAGTCCCCCAAGTATTGCTAACTATCAAGTCACCGGTTGAATTTCCTATCTAGTTATCTGAATAGCTATTGTCTGAGTTTATTCTATGCACTATCAAGTCTTCTAAAGCTATTATATTGTGAGTTTACCTGAACTAAATTTCGATGATTTTATAAAAGAAGTGAAACATCTACCATCAATATGGAATTTATCACAAGATGGGGCTATTGCCATTCGGATTAGATGGGCTGCCTTCAGAATTTCTTCCTTCACATTTCGGATAAGATCATAAAAAGACGTCAATGACTTCCAAATACACCCGTCTTGTGATTTTGCTTCACCGCCTCCTTGTCGTAAGGAGCTACAGAAAAGAACCTCATTCTTCAAATCTATAATCACAGATGAACAATTTATTAATGTACTCTGGCTAGGTTAGTACTGATTTTTCTAAGCGATTAAGATTGCTTGAACGCGGCCAGCGATTGCCTGTTAATTTGACTGAGCGATAGTTAGCCAGCGATTGTTGCCAGGCGATAGTTGTCTTGTGTAACCAGGCTTTTAGTCCTTTGTTAATTTTTATAGGAAAACTTTAACTAGAGACTTAAAATAAGATTTGCGAAGTTAAAAAGACATAAGAGAAGTGCCAAGCTATTTGGAAAGACATCGAAAGATGAACTTAGGACTCTTTTCTTGCCTGAATAATTAACGATTTTCGTGGTAAAGTTCGTGGTACAAGAGAATTCTTACACAAGTGTTTTTAGCAGCATTCTAGATTTTCTATGGGTTTGAAGTACAACCAACATGCCAAAGAATTAATATTTATAACTAGCACATTTTTTTATTTCATAAAATTATCAGCTTTCTAGAAAATTGAGAGGTACTAAACATATTCTGGACATATACTCACATATTTATACATACATACATACATACATACATACATACATACATAAATGTATAAATACATACTTGCATACGTATGTACATATACTTCATTCACGGTAGGAGTTTACCTCTGAAAGGTCTTTTTTCCTACCAATATCCTACTATATAATAGATTTCTGGTAGGGAAAAAGGCCTTTCAGAGGTAAACACCTACCGTGAACGAACTTTACATATATACATACATATATACACACATACATACATATATACATTCATACAGACATACATATATACACACATACATACATATATACATTCATACAGACATACATACAGAAAAACATACGTACATACATACACACACACATACATACATACACACATACACACATTCATACATACGTACATACATACATACATACATACATACATGTATAAATACATAAGTGCATACGTACATACATATATACATACATACATACACACACATACATACATACATATATACATTCTTACAGACATAGTCTACATACAGAAAAACATACGTACATACATACATACACACATACACACATACATACATACATACATACATACGTACATACATACATACATACATACATACACATATACACATACATACATACCCACATATACACATACATACATACATACATACATACATACATACATACATACATACATACATACGTACATACATACATACATACATATATATATATACATACATACATACATACATACATACATACACACATATACACATACATACGTACATACATACATGCATACATACACACACATACTTATATACATACACACATACATATACACCTCAACAAAAGTTTTACATAATTTAAGCTAATTGTAGATGGTATACCATGTTCCTCATGTACTTCTACTATTATATCTGAGGTGAGTTCCATGGCCAGGGCTATTAGAAGTGACTTCTCCAAAGCATCTGACTTTAACATTTTCGATCATCTGGTTGGTAGGCTACTGCAATAATTTCGACTCCATTTTCGGAGACCCATTATACGTTTTTCACTATGACTACCAAACTGAATTTGCCGAAGAAACAGGAGTATAGCACAAATAAATTGAACCATGGAACAGTGGAGAAATATCTGGTTTGGCGATGAGATTAGGCCTGAAATGAGACCCGACACAAGAAGAGTGAGAGTACGGAAATAATCTAGACGACAAAAAAAAATACGGACATGTGCTGGAGGTCCATGCTTTCAGTGGGGGTTCCGTAATGGGATAATTTTAGGCCATAGTACACTACTAATTCCTATAAGAGGCACCATTACTAGGATCCAATACGTGCAGGATATTGTGGAATCCATTTTGATTTCTGACAGGAGGGAAGTAGGACACACTTCCTCGTGGTGGAAGGTAGTGCACGCTACCTATTGCACACGTGATTCAGAAGTGCAACGTCCGTATAATGGCCTCCATAGTCACTGGACATGAATACGATCGAGCATGCTTGGAATATTCTCTAACAGTGAGTTCGTCATCGCCCCCACCCATCTGATAGTGTGCAGCAGCTTATTGATGTTCCGTTGGAATAATGGGACAATATTGCACTAGAAGCCATGAATAACCTCATCCGAAGCATGGTGGTCAGAGTAAAGAAGCTTTTTCTTAAAAGGGTAGGACACAAACACTACTGAAATTACATGTATTAGTGTCTAGTGATGGGAGGAGATGATGACGTGGTCGGTTGATTTTCTAGGAATGGTTTTGTATCTTTAAAATCTCTGTTCGTTTCATGAATTCGTTTACTCAAGGTGATTTGTTTTTATTGTTTTATTATTTAAATATGTAATACTTGGTAAAATAAAGGTATTAACTTTGTATCTGATATTATGCAAAGCTTTTGTTCATGTTTATACATACATACCATTAGACTTTTATAGATATCAACGTATTACTGATTTAAGCTTGATACTGTCATCATAAACTAATCTTAATATAGTCCAGAAAATGTCAGTATTTCCAAATTATATTTGAAAGTACAACAGTAAAGGAATGAATATATATATATATATATATANTATATATATATATAATTCTTTAAATAATGTTAATTTAGCGCTAGAAAGCTTGAATTTCATTTGAAATGAAAGGTTGCGAAAAACTATATGTTGAAATGATTTTTATTCCATAATACCTATTCTCATATAATTTTTAGGCCATTTCTTTTTGAGTTTCTTCAAATTTCACTCTTCCATATTATGTTCACTTGGTTTTATTAGATTAGGTTTCTTTTATCAACAGCCTGTTATCCAAAGTATTCAACAATAGTACAGCGCACATACAATTAATATCGATTTAGAAAGCTCTGTTAGTCTAGTTAGTGTTTATGTGTGTTTTGTGTTGTATTAAGCCAAGAAATAGCTATCTTGTGAGTGAAGGTTGGGGAGAGGGAGATAGATAGATCCCTACTTGTACCTGTAGAATATTTAGAAATGTTCTTAAAAATTGGTGTGATAAAATAGTATAAATTTTTGATAAAATATTCTTTTTAGTTAAATTATAAATTTGGCAGAATTTTATAGTTTCACATTTTAATTGCCGAGAGTAATAATTGAAAATGTTTTATTAGAGCATTATATCCAAGGTCGTGATGCGAATACCCCCAAGTGTATGAGAAAGCTATTAGAGAGTTATTTTAAACGAACCAATGAAATTTAACTATAATAAACCTATTTTGATAGTAGTAGTATGATTAGACAATTAACCTAGATTTTTACTTGGTATTAATAACTTTTATATGCCTTACTATCATTTTTATGACTTATTTTAGATTACTCTCAGAGTTTTTTTGGTTTAATATTTGTATGCATCATTAGGACATGGTCTCTTAGGGGGTACATCAACTATAGCATGGCTCCACAAGGGGTACATCAACTATAGCATGGATCCACAAGGGGTACATCAACTATAGCATGGCTCCACAAGAGGGTACGTCAACTATAGCACGGATCCACAAGGGGTACGTCAGCTAGAGCACGGATCCACAAGGGGTACATCAGCTATAGCATGGCTTCACAAGGGGTACGTCAACTATAGCATGGATTCACAAGGGGTACGTCAGCTATAGCATGGCTCCACAAGGGGTACATCAACTATAGCATGGTTCCATAAGGGGTACATCAACTATAGCATGGCTCCACAAGGGGTACATCAACTATAGCATGGCTCCGCAAGGGGTACGTCAACTATAACATGGATCCACAAGGGGTACATCAACTATAGCATGGCTCCACAAGGGGTACGTCAACTATAGCATGGCTCCACAAGGGGTACATCAACTATAAGCATGGCTCCACAAGGGGTACATCAACTATAGCATGGCTCCACAAGGGGTACATCAACTATAACATGGATCCACAAGGGGTACATCAACTATAGCATGGCTCCACAAGGGGTACGTCAGCTCTAGCATGGCTCCACAAGGGGTACGTCAACTATAGTATGGATCCACAAGGGGTACGTCAGCTCTAGCATGGCTCCACAAGGGGTACGTCAACTAGAGCATGGCTCCACAAGGGGTACGTCAGCTATAGCATGGCTCCACAAGGGGTACATCAACTATAGCATGGATCCACAAGGGGTACATCAACTATAGCATGGCTCCACAAGGGGTACATCAACTATAGCATGGCTCCACAAGGGGTACGTCAACTATAGCATGGCTCCACAAGGGGTACATCAACTATAGCAAGGCTCAACAAGGGGCACGTCAGCTAGGACATTTCCTACCAAAGGGTATGTGATTGGTGAAATTTATAAAACACTGTCCTAGAAACATGTGACTGCTGTTATTAACCCTCTCTGCTATAGCGAGATGTTTCTCACCACATCCTACTCGGCTAGTTACACATACAAGGTTGTTCGTCCAGCATGTGTGCTCTGGTTATTTGTGTCGCTTTGCCTTAAGTTTTAATTATTAAACTTTTTTTGTTTCATTAATAATTACAATTTTTAATCCTTAAATTAAATATATAATTGTTTACAAAAAAAGATAGATTACCATTTGTAAAGTATACTTCCAGTTCACTAAAATTCATTTAACTCTAAATGTTGTGCAAATATATTTATACTCATGAATCGACTTACTCTGCCAACATAATTATGCTCAAGTTACATGTGTATAACCTGCTTTGATGGCCACATGCTCTAAGGCGTCACGATCGTTTTTTACTAGAATACCGATGATAGGAAGTTTGTTATTGAATCCAGATCAGGTGGTTTTCCCCAAAATTGTTTCCACTCTCCCTCCACGTAATGCGGGGGTACCTCACCTAAATTCCACACGCCTCATCCTTAACAAACTATAGTAATTAGTACTTATAATATAGCCTGAAGAGGTAATATTACGTGCTATCGAAAAAAATTAGTAAAAATGGTAATGAGTTACATTAGAAACTGCTTGGATTCAAATTTCAAAATTAATATGTGTGACGTAATTTGCCACCATACCTTGTATTTTCCTATGTTTTCTACTTTTTGTGAACAATTTCCAATTTATTTTCGCGTGAAATTAAGTACTTTGAAGTTAGGCCACACGCTGGTTTCCGGCCTGACTAATAATACTATTTACCTCTATTAATAAAATAAAAGTACGGAAGGAACAACGTAAAACATTGTTTTAAATAATTTAAATAAGGAATTATCATTTAAGGAAGAACACTTACCTTTTATTAAACATATTAAGTATCCTTCTAAGAAGTTTGTTTGACTATTGTATTCATTTTCAACGTCGACCATGTTTGTTTTTAACGCATGTGCAGTTTTATCAAACAAGTGAGTATCGAATCTCGTGATTGTAAAAGAAGAAAAAAAGAGGAAGCAAGGCTCGATGTAAATAACTCAAAACAAGTGCGCTGTTCAATTATTACAGAAGGAAATAAACATTTAATACTTTTGTAAAAACATTGTTCACCTTCATTGGGTTATATTTTAATATATATATATTAAATCAGCATTGTGTTTGATTTTTATCCCTAGTCCATAGCCAACATTTTATCTTTTGTTGTTTTATATATTAGTTTTCTCTTTGGACTTGGAAGTATGAATAGAACATTTTTAAATTTGATTTTGGAAGACTTTCTGTAGGTGATGGGGTCTTCTTCCTAGGTGTTGGTCTATCATGGAGCCAAATCTGTGGAGCTCCTAATTAAAATTATTTTAAAGTGAATTAAAGGTTGTGAATTAAAGTACAAGTGGTAAAATGGAAAGCTAAGTGTGTGCACAAGAACGAGACTTTTTATTTTCGTTTCAAATAGCGCAAGGATTTGCATTACTAAAGTGTAACAAATCTCTGAAGTTGGTGTCAATATGGACTAATTCAGGGGTGAGGCCAAGCCAACTCTTCAACTATAAATTATTATTACATTTTTTTTTTCTCCTATAAAAATCAGAATTCATTTACTTTCAGAAAGACAGACTAATGCAGAGAATTAATTAACATTTCATTTTTATGTCTAGTTATTAATTCTTTTATTTTATATTCTTTTTTTTTTGTTTCAACAATACTGTTATATACTTTGTTAAATAAGAATTATAACTATTCGAAATTCCATAAGTAGGATTAAGATGTGGTAAAAGGGGAAACAATAATTAATCCACAAAAGTGCCTAAAATTGTTATGTTATACATTTTTTACTGTAGTCTAAATTAAATTTTGTTCCAACAATCCATTTTATCTAAATTGTTCATGTTTTAGTTTTAAGTTTACCCAGTGGTCTCGAGTATTGAGAGTCGTCGTGCCACGGACTGAATTAACCGAGGTACATTGTTTTTTTCTTTTAATTATTATTTTTCTCCTAGATACTAGGGGTGGCACCCAACTAAAAACACGATATTTATACATCTTGATGTTAACTATGGTTGTTACAGCATAAGATGTCAGAAGACACTTGATACTAGACAGAGTAAATTATATATAAAAATATATAGATAATACATATTTCTCTCACACTGTAAAGTTTTTTTTCTTTACATACGGAAGAATTGACTTGTCCCCTTTAGAAACAATACAATGTTTTCAGAATGAGTGTGGGAACAAGTGTTTTAATCAATAAACAACATGAGTGTCTGTATCAATAGAGAAAAATATATAGTTTTATGTTGGATCGACAATTTGTTTAAATATGTTTTATAATTATGTAGAAACCATGGATATAGTCTATAAACAGGTGAATGTATACGTTTTAAAATTAAGTTTAAGCTGAAATGGTTTGACCCATTCAAAGTTCAAAACTTTTTACTGCAACAGCTGTGTACTACTTTATAATTTGACCTAAGGCCAGTAAATATAAATTTAGATATATTTTATTTCCTTTCGATAACTGCCTGTGGCAATTAGGACGGAAAACTAAAATTTTAAGTTTACATGATAATCTGTCATGGAGATCATAGAATATATCTGCATATAAAACCATTATTGTATTATAATTACATAAATAGTTGTTTTTATCATAAAATAACAAATTAAATTAAATTTTTACTATTTTTAGAAGCAATTTGATGACGAAAAAATACATAATATTAAATTTATATTAGAATTTAAAAATATATATATATTTTCCTGACTTTCTGGCTTGCTTTGCTTTATTTCCTTTTAGGGATCTAATTTAAGTTCTTTGCCTGCCAATGACAAAGTAAAATAAAATAAAAAAGTAAAACCTGATGAGATTTACCGCTTGGTTTCAGAATTAATTTTAATTATTTACACTGTGTTTGTAGCTCAAAAACAGGTAAAATGGAAGTATTTAAAAAAAACTCAAAAATACTATTGAAAATGGGATAAAATGAAGGTCACACAAAGCTAATCAGACAGAGACAGAAGAGAGGATATTCTACTCACATAATCACAGAGTACTGTTGACAGAAGTGGTTGCTATGGTGACAGACAGGCCTCCCTCCTCCTTTTTCTGGTAATCTCTCCCAAAGGAAAATGGTAGTATCTTACCATAAAGGAGCTTATGAGCCAATACCGCAGTATCAAAACCTTTTTACACATCATTGTATGCTATATTATGGACACAATATGCATTACTTAGAGGCTCAGCCACACTGAGAATAATAAGTTAAGTCAATTGAATACAACATCTGGCTAAGACTTGGAATAGCTGGTTGAAATATGAACCAGATACATTAGTAATGTATATTTAAAGAGATAGGTTTGTATATTTTTCTCCAAGCAAACAATGATATTCAGTATCGTCCTAAAATATATATTACTTTTACAGCCCCCTTAGGCATAATGCTAGTTTGTTGTACTCATCTAGTTTTATTTCCAATATTAGCTAACAATCCCAGGAAACCAAAATGTAATTATTTTTCTGTAGGATATCTCTTAACTTTCATCTGTAGAGAGTATAAGAAGCTATAAAATATAAATATAATTTCACCTAATTGTAAATAATCCCTGATGTTCCAGATCAAATCCAGCCACCCTGTCATGGGTCTGTATAAACGACAGAATCATGTTTTGTCATTAAATATGTAAACATAGTATTAGAATCCCTCTTTCCAGCTTTCAGAAGAAACTTCTATCTCAAGTCGTCACATATAATATTGATTATAATATGTAGTACATTCTTAACCCCACCGTCAGTTTTATATAAACTCTCCATATAAAGTGTGATGACAATATTATTGCTATTATTCTGTTAATAAATATCCGTTCATTATGTATTATATTATTTGAGAACACTCCTATGATTAAAGTTCACATAAAAGAGGTATAATCTTGTTTGATGAAGACATAATATATAACACATATACTAAAATAAGTTTACAAAACGTAATCAAAATACTTAAGAGAAGTTTCTTTTTATTTATAAATACCTCTTTATACCTGTTTGGGTTGTACACTTATGTACTGATTACGCTAATGTGTAAGTTATGAGTAAGTTTGAATATAGGGGAAATGTAGCCACATTTCCGTGGAGGAGAATGAAAAGAGCTATCTAACAGAACCTTAAACTAATATTAACCAAGATCTCGCCTTCATTGGCAGCCCATTTGGTTTTGAAAGAGGTATTATAGAAATGGGATAATATTTATTTGAATAAAAGCAGTTTTTCTTATATTAAAAATATCACACATAATTATTAATTACTTAATTTCATGCGGTTTTTATTACATTGAAGATGAACTATGATATGGTATTATTTGTTTTGGTTACACGTCTTTTAAAACATATCCCGTATATCTAAATAGTTACTCGTACTTTAATGGTGTGATCATGCACTTGAATTCTACCAATCTTATCAAACTACTATTCATGGCACACACTCAAAACGCCAATTTAGGTTTTCATCAAACCTGTTGCATAAAAAAGAGATCAAATTTGTTACTAAGAACCTTAGTTTATATTTGTCTTACACCATATCTCATTGGGTGGATTGTCCGCCTATTTCTCTACAGATCTGCAGTCCTTCCCTAAGCAAGGCAAAATATCTTATATTGATAACATTGAGTTTTCCCCTTTAACGGTGTTGAATTTACTGGTAAGGGAAATGGGATCATATATTCTCTAAATTAAGAAATATTACTGTGGTTGTTTATATATATATATATATATATATATATATATGTTGAAAAGGTGCTCGTTGACTATCACTTAGAGAATATAAATTAAAAACATACATTTTTAGAGCTCCTACCAATCAAAAGGATGCCTTTTAAAATGTCTGACTCAGTACAAATACAATGTTTTCTCATAGAAAGTATGTGATCAGTGGCGTGGCCTTTGACCCCAGGGTGACTTGTCAGAACATAACCGTATACGAGGAGGGTGATAGCGTTCTTTACGTCAACTCCACTATAACTACACACACAGAACCGTCACATATGCATATATACTCTACATACAACTTAACTAAGGAATTGGAGGAACCCAAGAGAAACAAGTGCTCCATTACGATTACAAGCTCTCACAGATATTCTAGGTGAACACTATAACACGAGATATGGATACAGCCAAACTTCAATAACCCAAATATCAAGGAAAATTTGGAATTCTTCGTCTTATCGAAGTTTTCAAGTTGTAGAGGTTAAATAAATTAAAATTCGACTTATGGAGGCGTTCTACATAGTGAATATACTATTAGTGCTTTTCGAGTTGTAGAGACTCTACGCAAGAGCAATTCGTCCTAGAGAGGATTTCTACAAAAGGAATAAACTAATGCTCTAATGTTTTTCAAGTTGTTGAGGTTCAAAAAAAGAAAAATTCGACTTAAATATACTTTTACTGTAACTTTTATTGTGAATTTAAATATTAAATTTGCATTACTGTACTGTATTTAAATCTTAACTCTACATATCTTACATTTAAAAAAAGACAGTTTGTTACCTACAATATTATGTAGGATATATTTATTACAAGGTTAAAATGTTTTTAAAAATCTCTGTTATTTTACTTTGCTTATTAAAAGGCTGAAAGTCAATTTAATATACAATTGTGACCGAAGCAAAGAATACGCTGTCTTCAGTACTGCTATATCGTTATATAAAAGTTCGAAGATTATTAACATCAGCTTTGGACTACTGATTCGACACTTGTGGTTCTACTACAAAAGGCTCATCGTCATTCTCGCCTTGGTGGATGTCATTACCGTGGCTGACTGAATCAACTATGTTCAAATATGTCAATGATCCGGTAACAGCCACATCATCGTCAAAATCAACTAAATATTCAAATATAAAATTGTTGGCATTATAATGGGTTATAGCTTCATTACATTAGGTCCCATATTATAGTTTGGTTAGGATATGGCTATTCTTCAAGGCCTTCTTCAGTCTTAAAGGAGAATCCATATGTTTTAAAACAATTTACAAAATAAAATGTTTGTTATGTTTCTCCATGATTTATCTGCCATTCTCATTGCATGAAGAATGTTGATAGTGCTTTACCCCATTTTAAATGCACAATAGGATCTTTCTTACAACTACCTTTCTGTACAGGGCCTTACAATTTTAAATGATTTCTTGATCTAAAGTGTTCAGTTTGATGTAGTGTTTGGATACATAAATTGTATTTTCACCGATTGAAGCTGTGGAATTATATTATGTGCAGTGCAGTTGTCTATGAACATAATGACTTTACGTGTTTTTCCCCATTTGATTGTATATCTTGAGAATCCACTCTAAAAATAGTTCAGCATTTATACATGATTTATTATTGGCAGTATATTCTAAGGGAAAGGAATTGCAACCCGCAAAATATCGTGGATTTTTTAATTTACTGTATATAGAGGTTTGATATTTTTGGTCCCTGTTATATTTGCTGCTAATAAGAGAGTGACTCGCTCCTTGCTGTGTTTTCCTCCATGACACTTTTCCATTTTAGTCTTCATTGTTTTGTCGGGAAGGCATTTGTGGAACAATGCTGTCTCATCCACATTAAGCATATTGTGTGGTTCATAATAATTCAACATTCCTTCCAATTAATTTTTCTACTCACTGCAAATTTTATCATTCACACTAGAACTTTCGACACACAATATTCTAAAAAACATTTCATTTTTTAAATTTTCCAGCCACACATTACTGGCTCTAAACCTTTCATGATCCAACTGAGTTATGAGTTATGAGGTTTAAATTAAAAAAAAATTATATTATGCATAAATAATCAAGTTATGTACTGGTTATTATTATGAGCTCCATTTTAAAATTTATTTGGTCTTGTATATTTGGTTATTATTATTACATAGAATTGAATTGATTGATAGTATGTTTATCCTCAATAATATCCCCTTCCTTCCCCCCTTTCTCCCAGGATCCCTGGTGATTTCATGTGCAAGTATCCTCCATTTTGTAGTCCTCCATTACAAAATCTTGAGAAACACTTGAACCGAAATCTATTTTAAATGGTCCTTACTGCGAATTTTTGAAATTTGAATTAATCATAAAGTCTTATGGAGATTGATATAAGGACCACTTTGAGCTTCGTATTCGACGATATAAGAGGATTTGAAATACATCTAGGGAACGGGAGTAAATTTATTCTATAGGAGAACAATGCTCCCACTGCACCCTTGGTTCTGCTGTCACTGATTGATGTAGAGTATACTTCAAACCTGACCCTTCTGTCATTGTGATTAGCGATTAAGGTTTTAAGGAAATGCAAACCTGATAACCTGGAGACAAGATGCGGAATAAACGTCATACAAGTCGAAATTAATTGTAAAGATAAAAGTAATTTATTTCCGGTTAACGTATGGCTTAATATATTAACATCCTAAATTGATTTTAGACTAAGGGGAAGAAGAAAGTTTAATGATAGCTTGATTGCAGTACTACACAATGTTTCCATTCCAAGCTCTTAGGAATGAAACAACACAAGTTAAATACAGAACAATAATTATAATAAAGTTTTCATTGGATGGGCCTTTCAGAAAATACACACATATTTTGGTGACAAAGTTTGGTAATATTTTAATCTAGCTAATATTACTTTGTTTTTACTGATAAAAGCCTTTAATTGTGGCAGCTGCAGATAACCCTAACTGTCTTATGAAAATGTTAACGTGGATATAGTAACTTTCCTAGTTGTCAGATAATACCTTTTATTTGAAAATTCAACTTGCATCTGAGATCAAACTAAACACCTATTTTTATTTCCGTTCCAGCTATTTAATACTGGTAAGAAGAAGGTAGATGACAAATACAAAGATTACTAGAACTAATTTCACTGTATCCATGCATCAAAATATATGTCACTTTAATAGATTGTAGCAATACCTATACATTAATACTGGTAAAACAGTTAGGAGTTTAAAATCTTGGCGGCAAAAAGCTTGTATTTCTATATTTTTCTTCCTATCAGCATCCTAATGTACCTTCACGAGACGGCCTTCATGAATTATTTAGGTGCATAACCTTGTTCATTCATGGCTGTCCCAAAGTGTGTAAATGTTTGTCCTGACCCATTTCCAAAATGTCAGCATTTGAGAGAGAGAAACTTTATTTCTACTCCTGTACATAGAAATTTTTTCCCCATATGTATATACAATTCATTGTACCCAAATATAAAAATTCAAAAACTTTTTATTTGAGGTTAAGTATATCGTTTCCAACCTTAATTATAAAATGAAAATCTATCTGAATCTAGGAGTTAAAATAAACGAATATTGTAGCTTTGGAATAAATTTTATGAAAAGGCCTTTAATTTTTTCAATTAATGCGTACTCTCCCATTAAACAATGCCAACTGAAAAATATAATATTTGGCTCCTTTATATTATAGTTTCACTTATATTTCCATGTTGTCTGGAGCTGATAAAATTTATTCAAGAATATATTTTTTAAATAAACTTAAGTTTGATATTTTCCATAAAATCAGGTAATGGTAAGCTTATGCTTTTTATGATATTAACATATACTAAAGCCTTTAGCATCGATTATATCATATGTTTTAATTCATCTTTAAACACAACACTACTACTACTACTACTACTACTACTACTAATAATAATAATAATAATAATAATAACAAAGTATTAATGATTACTATATGCAATAAATGGTTTGCTTACCTCCACATGTGTGTCTCTATCTTGCCAGAGTCACGATCCATAGCATAAATTCCCCTCTTGTTTCCCAATCCAATCCAATCCCACACATATACCAATCTCTCATCTTAATCCCCTCCACCATTCCCTCTCTTACCTATTTAAATTGATAACAATAAATTCCCTTAAATTTCTGTAATTATGAATGGTGTTCCATAACATACCACAACTTCAACTCTCATTCACGATAAACCATTAACCCCTCCTCAACACCCACTGATTGAGTTGAATTATTCATCAAGAGTATCAGTGCTGACAACATTGTGGACACTTATTGCCTTGATGGTATGCACCTAGCTAGTGCTAATAATCAAACAGGTGGCATGAAACCTAACTAAAGCTACTAGTTACCATAGTAGCATGCAACTCAACCACAGTATCAATGCATTTAGTAAGAATTAACGTGTTCATACCATCAGCCGGTGACTTCCTTAACTCACCTCCTCTTTATTCAAAATGTATTCTACCTGTCTCATCCTCCAGGCAAGAAATGGTCTTTATTAGAAAAGGTTTTCTCATTTTCCCGCCATCCAAACCATTGGTAACCTGTTCCTCTAGTCACACAGGGATTTCAGGGTTCCATTAATGACTTGATGGTACTACAGAAAGTTTGCCTATTCTTGCAGGGGTTCAATATTATATTCCTGTCACAAACTAAAGCTGGATGAATAAAATAACTGACTGACCTGGCCGGGGCTCACTGTGCTCAGTCGTAAGGACCCGTCCCAG
This sequence comes from Timema douglasi, assembly GCA_901482245.1. NCBI lineage: Eukaryota > Metazoa > Arthropoda > Insecta > Phasmatodea > Timematidae > Timema > Timema douglasi. The sequence continues at coordinate 31,502 of CABEEJ010004333.1, forward strand.
TGTATGGAGGTCAGGACGCAATCTGGGCCCACGCACGTTTAATATAAACGAGCACCAGGCTGTCTTTGCCACCTCCCGGCACTGACAGATCTCTAAAAATCCTGTCGGGGCGCCTCCATAGGGCGGACCCTGGCCGATGTGATGGACGCTGGAGTCAGACATAGCTAATACCCCGATAAGGTAATTGTGTGTGAGGAGCGAGGCTCCTCGTCATGCACTAAGCGGTTGGTAGTGCGTACCCGTTTAGCTGGAATAGCTGGTCAGGGCACCTCCTCTAGCTCCCCATTGTGTAACTCCAGGCAGTTGGTTTCAAGTTAGGTGCTGAATGGTTGGCATCCAAGTTTGTGGAGATGTAGTGAAAGTCCTGGGGCAGGAATGAAGGTTTAGAGGAGACTGTTCAGAGGGTGAGCTCCTGACTTCCTCGTGATTGGGCGATCACTAATAGGAGCCAACTCCTCCCTCCATCCTGTCCCAGTGGAGTTTTTTTCAAGATACCCAAGGTAGGCTGGAATGGAAGAGGTGGTCCTGTATTTTTCGGGTTCCCGAGTATTCGGAATGGCACTCATGGACTTCGGTTAATGTCTGGTGAAAAGGTTCCGTTCCCGATGGGTATCAGTGGTTGCACTATAAAGGGCCTCTGAACCTAGGGATAATGTAGTTAGAAAGCCTTTCGGGGGGGCTCTTTGGATGTTTAGTTAGGATTATCCATGACTGACCTTGCCAACCCACAGACTACCACAAAACGATATGGGTTACTCAATCCTTCCCACCCCTTGAGTGGAGAAGTGATAAGGTTTGGGAGGGTAAAGAGGATGTTTGGATGCTGTGAAGGAAGAAGGGGTATGGCAACCATTTTACTCAGTTTCTGAGCCAGAGCTATCTTTTCTTGTCTACCAATAAAAACACATTTGTTAAAAATCACATTTGTCTATATTTATTAGCAGCACAAAATTTTTGGATAAAAAAAATTATACAATTAGATATGTAATCATCTATTTATCTATAGACGTACTTTAATAAATCCAAATAATAAACACTGTATAAAATTATATAATTTTCAATTACATTAAAAAATAAAACGAATATTTAAAACAAATCTAAAACGCAAATAATTTTGAAACCTTAGCTCTTTTTTTTTAAACCAGACACAAATATAAAATGTACGTTGACTCAATTATGATTTTCAAAGCTTTGTAATTGAAAATGTTTGATTGTTAAACTCTGTTTATACATGAGGGCTACTCATATTAATCAGTGAACATATGAAAGCCTGCTTAGTGGCTTAATGAACAGATTTCATTCATTGAATACCTTCCTTAAATGTTTGAAAAAAGTAAAGAACATACAGTTGAGCCCCTACTTAAAACTTATTTCTCAAATAAAACATATAAGCTTCTCAAAAGCTATCAGAACTAGAGATATTAAAAAGTGTATTTTAATTGACCTAGTGAAATGCGTTCATGTTTTAACTAGATAGTTTGGTAATTGGTCTCTGTTCGCAATAACAGCCAAATTTGTGTACAACATTGAATGAAATTTTGTAGGGCCATTTTATGAGTCTAGACCTAGACGTAGTTTTATTGTTTTTAATCTAATTAACCGTTTCAAGATGGGAGCCTCTCAAAAATGATTTCATTTGATTATCATGTAATTTAAATTTAAAGTTCTAAGCCATACATTGGGTATCATGAAAATATTTTTTTTTAATTTTGGCATTTATTAAAAATCGCTGTCTTGAACTACAAGATTATATGCTATTCCTTATTAATTTAATATATAATTGAATTTCTTATTTATTTGTTTCCTTTATAAATATATCACAAAGTGGGAATATAACTTGAAATAAAAAGAAAATGTCTAGAATATAAAAAACATATTAACAATAAGCATATGCCATTATTCTTTACATGATATACAGTACTTATAGATTTTTTTAAATATTTATAAAAATATAAAAACGAGGACATGAAATATTAGATGAGAAGCTAACTCCTCAAGTCACATCAGTCCATCATTTCCGGTGTCTTTGTAAACTTTGGTCAATAATTTCAAATACACATAAACTATTTGCACTGGCTATGCCTTCCACAAACAATTTAATTTAATTCTTATCTTTAACGTATTTATAAAATGTGTAGGTCTAATAAATTATGTCACCTAATAATTTCATAAATTAAAACCATTGAGAGTTTGAGTTCTACTGCATGCATAATTTTCTTAAAAAGAAATAAAATGTTATAGATATATTTTTATGTATTCCTAAGTAACTTTATATAGATGTTTTCAATATCTATAAAATAGCACTAATATTATTGTAAAATGTTTTCAACACAGACTACAATTTTTGGTTATTGTAAAACGCTTTTCCTACCAAAATCTTATTATATTTGTAACTCCTGGTTGATCTATTAAGAAATATATTAATTATAACTAGGCTAGATAAATAATAGTTAGTTGACAGCAGAAAAACATGAGTAGACATCGTTGTGAGCATAGATAGTTAAATAATAGCCCTTATATGGAGATGAAATTAGTTAGCTAATTAGAAAAATGAAATCAAATTGGTTTTGAAATAAGATAAATAAAACATGGAATAATTTGACATAATTGGAATATGGCTACCTGCATACGTTTCCATCACCCATTAGGCCTTATAGTTTAAAATGCTGACATAATAACTTTATAAACCTATATTTAATTCTCGTGAACATAGATCATTTTTCTAACAAACTGAAAATAATATTTTCATTAAGATTCTTACTAAGTTAGTTTTAATATGAGTCTTTGTAAAGAGAAACCTCACTTAAAAATAAAGTTACAAGCAGACTAAATTAAATTGAGCAAAAAAATTACATATTAGTTAATTGATTCTATTTTATCTTTCTTTCTTTCTTTTTTGCAAACCAAACATGTCGTTCAGTTGAGCTTGTTAGAGTTTTCTCTGGTTTTGAGGGCCGAAATTACTGATTATCAAAAGACATATTTAATAATAAAAATTTAGATATCAAAGTTGTATAATCGAGAGGACTATTCGCTTTAGACAGGGAAGCTGAAAGTCACATCTTGACTGGGTGCCCCAAGGTGGTCATTTTACTCCCTCTCGAGCTCTCGGGGAAAGAAACAAGTATTGTTATCGGCTGTCTGTTTCTCGGAGTAGAACCGATATAATTTTACCGAACGTGCTAAAACTTTGTATCTACTACTTTCATAAGGTTTATTTAAATATTATATCCAAACATAAAATTAACAGTAGATTAATGAAGAGTAAAAAGAGAAATAAATATATTTTTTTTAAATTCGGTCAAATAATTTTGATTTAATACAGTATTTAACGCTACAAATAAAATTACACTCTTCATTTTTTCATGAAAATTACTTTAATAGTACCTACTATACATTACCAGAAATGTCCAATTTTTATCATACCTCCGTTGCTAATTAAGATGAGAAATAAACTATCATTATAAATTTGGTCACTTTGGATGCAAGCTTGCGCAAGTAAACTGTATGTGCGAGCGTGCGCAAGCTTGCACGAAGAAACAGAATTCGAGTAAATCCATCTAAACCCAGGGTGGCGCGCCCGAGCTGGTCACACTGAGTGCGAACTGGATACGCGAGCTTGTACAAGCTTGTGCACGTGCAACCGCGGATCAAATAAATGTGTTTCTTCATTCACGCTTGCTGTATCGACGTGAGAGTTATTTTATTTCCCTTGGTTTCAAAAGGTGATAGTTTTGTCCTTGTGTGTTTGTGTTTACGACGGAAATGGATATGCTAATAACATGCGTTGAAGCAAGAAGGACCATCTGGGATGCCTCTTATAAGAACCATAACAACAGAGACATTGTAAAGAAACTGTGGGCGGAGATAGGAACCATATGGGATATTCCAAGAAAGTAATGATATATTTGAAAAACGGTGAAAAAACTTTATTTCGACTTAATTATTATTGTTTTAACCATCACAAAAATCACAAAATAATATAATTACCTACAGAATAGTTATGCTTCATTATTAGTAGTTAGCCTATGAAAGTTTGAACAATGTTTGGGTTAAAGTTAAAAATATTCTAATCTGGAATGTATTCGAACAAATCCAATTATGTATAAGTTACTAACAAACATATTTTTTGGGAGTACTTGGAAATATGAAATCGATTGTTACGCTCTTAGGTAGTCAGATATGTTCCTCTTTTTTCAATGTTTCTGTAACATTGCATATTATTACACACATGCTCCTTGGTGGAGTATTTCTGCAATATTTATGATATTTCTCTTCACAACTTTTACAAGTATTTAGTGAAGGTTTCCCTTTGCCGATGAAAGAGGGAGAAATCTTTTCTGCGCACCGTACCATTTATTTTAAATCTATTTACGTTTAGCCCTACACAGACGCGAGCAAGTTTCCTCCAAACTCTAATTTTCCCCTCTCCGTCCATTTATTGTATCTCTACGAATATCCCGGGAGAGAAATAGACGTGAAGAACCAAATTTTAGTTGTAAGATTTTATCTAAACATTAAAACGGTTGTATTTATTATTAAAGTCAAGCACCTTTGACAGAAGAGCATCTTACTCGTCGTTTACTTCGTGCCATCTATCATTTATATTTAGGATGTGTTTCATCTGTGACCTTGCCCTTCTGAACGTTTTTTAAATGTTCTCCTTAATCTGCTCCGTTTCTGGTTCTAGCCAGTGTTTTAGCTACTTATCACAACCACCGCGCACGACTGGGCTCTCAGGTAAACACTACACCTACGCAACACTGGGCTCTCAGGTAAACACTACACCTACGCAACACTGGGCTCTCAGGTAAACACTACACCACGCAACACGCACAGGAAGGTAAAGAGCTGCTTTACTCTCCTTCACAAACAGTTGATGGTATTCGGGCGTACACTCCTCTCGCACAGTTGCGCCAAATGAGTAGGATCTGCAGGGTTGGAGGTATATGGGAATATGATAATGCTCTAAACACTGAGTTATTCATGAGTCATCCCGTGCTGAGGATAGTTCTTCACTCATATTTTAAGGCAGAGTCCGTAATGGGCGTGTGTAAATCGTCTGATACACGTTAACGATAAATTAAGATCTTGAGCTATTAGATAGCACAGAAACCTTCTAATCGGGAGTGGACCTCAATAATTTAGTTTTGTTTATTTATTTGTAGTATTTAACGTGCACTTTCTAAACGGACAGATTATATAAGCGCACAAGAATTTATATGAGCGATAATGAAAGGAACTACCCATTTTGCCGGTAAAGGTATTAACACATTCCTTCCATGTTCCTCTTACATGCCACAATTGACATAGGACTGACGTGACGGCTCTAATTCCCCTTCGAAGGAAGTTGGGCTACGGATTTTTTAATCACTAAATAAAATTCCGTCAACATCGGCTGGGTTTGAACCCACGATCATCGGGTCCTGAAGTGAGCACTTTACCCCAAGATCACTGAAGTCAGTAACTCAGTTGTAAGAACATTGACGTACTAAGCCAAAGGTCCCGGATTCTATTCCAGGTGTCATCTCTCATTTTAATTAATATGAAATTTAGATGCAGCTATGGTCATACCTTACAAATAAAATAAGTTGCCTATTTAATTAATTTTTATTTGTTTGGTTTCAATAATTTGGAATGAATCTTGGCTTGGTAGCAACAGTAATTAAAATGTCTGATGGGAGATGGATTCAATGGGCGAAGCATAAACACTTTTATGGGGACATTTTAAAAAATGGCATTGTTTAAAATTCTCCCTCATATAATAGGTAAATAGTTATGACGTCGCCAATATGATCCCCATTCACAAAAGTTAAAATCTTACATTCTTTAGACAATAAAAAATATTTCTTGTTTTTTGAATTAAATTAATCTCTAGTAAAATTCCAATATAAATGTAGGGAAATCCATAAAGTGATAATTTATACTTTGGTGGTTATAAATATTTGAACAAAACTATTTACTGTATACTATTTTAGTCCATATTTGTCAATTTCGATTCTCTCAGGACAATATTTTATCAATTTTTCAGTGACATTAAGTGGGCCTAAGAGCATGATGGATCATTGATTACAATATTAAATATTTAATATATTGATTATTGTAATCCTTATCAGTTTACTTTTTATATTTTCAAATAAAGGAAATTATAAGTAATTAATGTCAGTGGTTAGATTATTACCTTAAAAAACAAACAATTCAACATCCCCCTTTTAAATTTAGGAAATTATTTTAGAATAGTAGGTCCATTCATTAATAAGTTTATATGCTAAGATTGATACAAAGTACTATATAAAATAAATCTAAACGCATCATTTATCATTTACATCGTTTAATAATATAATGTGTGTTTTGTATTACTCGTAGTTTAAAGGACTGTTGATAAAATTAAGAACACTTGTGTTGCTAAACAATATATATTAGATACTACGCTGATTAGTCTCGCTTAGTGAGCTTTTGATTATAAATATATATGCTGTCTTCTGTAATGTATAAAGTGTCCCCGAGTCTATTAAAACCGGGTGTACCTCTCTATTTAGGTTAATAAAATCTCATATATGGCGGTGGGTAAGTCATGGGAGATTATTGACCCATATTCAGGGTATGAGTTGCAAGCCCAAAGAGAAGAGACCAGTTGGGAAGACCTAGACGCAGATGGGGGGATAGTACTATAATGGACCTAAAAAAAGATAGAGTGTAATGAGGTATGAGGTGGGCTTGATATAACTAGCTTAAGACAGGAATAGGTTGCACAATTTTGAAAGTACGGCAATTAACTTCCGAGTTCCTAGTGACATAGTTAAAGTAAGAACTACATTTAAGTTTTGTGACTGATGTATGAAGGTATAAATATCATTAGAATGTTATTAAATATATTAATAAGTCTAAATTATTTGAAAATCTAGTGCACAGTATAAAACACGGAGACAACCCTTATGGACGACATATATATAGGGTGTTCGGAAACTCAACGCCCAAACTGCACATATAGTTTGTTTGAACAGAAAGTTATACAACATCTCTGTACACATCCTACAAACTATGGTAGTACCATTAAATTGTGTTCTTTCTGTGTACAGCCCCGGGATACCAAAGCTGTGAAAGCTTGCGTGTACAATAAGTTACGTAGTAACTAGGCTATTAGCACTGCACATGTAGTAATGACAACCACTTTCAGTTATCTAAGATCATTAATGACGACTCTCAAAATGTATCCGCATTTCTAGATGGACCGGTGTGTTGTGTACTATTAATTGTGGTATGTTCTGCTGCCGTGCTCCAAGATGTCGAGGTGTGAAGTGCCACGCGCCTAGCTCTTATGCAACCTATTGTACACGCATGCTTGCACGGCTTTGTTCTCCCAGTGCTGTACGCCGAAACTTTGAACACAATTTAATGGTATTACCATAGTTTGCCACATTTACTAATGTAGATAATTTGTATGAATTTTGGTTCAAACAAGCTTTATATGAAATTTGGCCTTTGAGTTTCTGTACACTCTGTGTATATATACATATACGTTGTCAGTTAAAAGTGCACTGTTCCCATGCGGACAACAATGTCGTCGAGTTGTGTTTCTCTTTTGACAAAATAAAAAGAGTAATATTTGTATGACATAACATTCTAGGCCTATAACATGACAACTTTTGCCATAAAAATGGTATGTTCTTTTCATCCCACATTACTCAAATAACAAAGGTTTCTTTATGTACAATACTGTTTTTAATCAGCCACGTTTTTGGTTCAAACTTTTCATTCATCTTTGACAGCCGTAACATAAATTTTAATAATACCCATAAAGTCACGCAGCGTTGATGACTTTCAAGAGCAATATCAGGGCAACGCGCAGACCACGTTTTATTTTTAAGGAATGTTAAATGAGGGAAGTAGCGAGCTTGTGTGTGCATGCGTACCAACCATCAAGCTCAGATAGTAACATTTACCAGAGACGGGGATGTCTAGGCTGTGACTAGTGGCGGGTGTGTTCCTACTCTTCTACGCAGATGTGGGTACACATGTCCTAAAGTCCTCATACTTCTTAAGTATTGTAGTTAAAATGCGACGTCAGTTCAAATACAGGATTTGTGGAAGGGAGGCGCAGTTAGTTTCTTTGGGGATTGAAAACAAGTTGACTAAAGTTCCCTTTTAATTGGTAATAGTGGTCTATGTATTGGAGGTTCCACAAATTCTCTCAGAATTAATAGAAATAATTACATTTTTTATATTTATATTTCTTCTATCAAAATACACCATATTTTTTCACTTATTAACTAATATATTATAACCAGAAAATACATTACGGGTTTCTCTGCTAGATTAATTTGAAACTATCTTTTGGTTATTATTTACTTCTTTGTTCCATTATAAAATATCAATTTCTTACTGTACAGTCTCTTAGTGTCATTAAAATCTATCATTTTTCTATTATTTCCGCGACTAAGATCACCAAATGATATTAAGCAATTACTGTTAACGCTCCAGAAATCATAATTTGTATTTAATATTTACTTTCCTGGATTCACTAAATATTATTAATACCTTATAGCATAGAGCAATCATATGAGAGAAACCATCTAGATATCATTAGTCCCTTTGAATCAAGATTATCCCATATGTCACAGACATGCGTGCACTTGGACATCTACTGTAAGATTGAGTCTGAGGGGACAATTTGAATTGAGACACCGAAGTATTCTTTAAAGGTTATGTTGGGAGTGTAGGGGAAGCGAGAAAAGACCAGTGTGCTTACAAGTTGTATGGCACTATAGGCTATTGGCCAAAATAAACAAGATTTTGCTTCGTTACAACTATAGAGTTTATTTTTCTTCATATGGTGATATCAATAGTTGTTTAATATTTGTAATAAGGATAGCGTGATTAGATTACAGATTTTAGAGTGAAAATAAAATATTTTATTAAATTACAGAACACTCTTGATATAAATTCAATAAATTTTGAGATCAACATGTGAAGAAAGTTAATTTTAGTGGTTGTATTGAAGCAATATATAATTTAATTTGACCAAAAAATGATTTTCTCTAAAACCTGACAAAATTCTTTTCGTTTCTCTTGCCCGATAAATCTCCACTTTGTGTAGTTGAGTAGTAACGGGGTTATTAAATAGTGGAATACATATGCCAGGCGTTCTTTTAAATGGTATCATTGGAGACATATTCATTTACTAATGTTGGGTATGGAACTTTTCTCAAGGAGTGACGCGTCCAGTTGAGTCTTGAGTCACACACATGGACACACTATTCTTCACATTGGTCTAAACCTTACACGATATAATCATTTGAGTTTATACCCCCCAGTAGGGGTATATCTGAGAAAATTGTTCATTTTAAGATCGTTAACGCATACAAATGTAAATAAAGTCATATCTTCTATTTTAGAAAAATAAAAATTAGTCTACAATATAAAACTAATAATATTTATATATAGTTCCATTCTATAAGTACTCTGCCATCATTATTAATAGAATATTCCCTATCGGAAAGTGCATATGTTAACAATGTACTTATGTTAAAAGTGTATGCCTCATGTAATTGGTTATTCATATGTGCTCAAACCAATTATTACTACCTCTCGAATTAGCGGTGGAAGAGAGAGAAACAAAGAGGAACACCATTAAGGAATAAACATCTTCATGAGACCCGGATAAGCTTTAAACCATGACCTCTCCCTTACCGGAAAACTAGTCCAAATTAAGTTGAATCCTGGGTTACCTATTTGACTCGCGCTTTATTATGAATAACTAAATACAACCTCCTCAACTTACATTACACCCTCCTCACCCTACATAACACCCTCGATCTCCCTACATAACACCCAACGCTTGTGGATGGATGGAAATGTTTTCTTAAGGTGAATTAAAGATAGCAAGCGTAGGATAACCTAACCTAATGTATCCTTAACTAGTCAAATGTAAAGATTTTACTCCTATATCTGTATGTTACTAGGCTTAAATCAATCTTATCTGGAATATTATCTTATCTTGTGTATTTCTGATAAATAAATAATATACACTCTCTAAACTATTGGATTAACTAACAGTCAAGAAAGCTGGATTGTTTTAGAGTTTAATAAAAAATATACCTTTTAAAGTTTATATTTATAATAATAAATAAATAGTGTTTAATGAGTTGGACACGATAGGACTAGCTCAAGATAGAGTAGGGTGTAATGAGGTGGACTGGAGAGAACTATCTCAAGATAGGGATTGGGTCTAATTAGGTGGTCTGGATAGAACTAGTTCACCATAGGGATAGGTGGCGTCCTTAGTAGTGTGGCAGTGAACTTTCGAGTTCAAATGACATATAGTGAGTAAGTATACCTAATAATACTAAAATAAATCTTGGGATTGATATTATTATAATTATATCTTATGCTTAAAACAAACTTGGCAAGTGCATGAAGCCTCTTACAATCTCATGACACGTGGGTGTATATATTAATAGAACAACCTCTCCTGACCCACCTGATTGTTTTAATACATTGACACAGGACTTACCCGTGGTAGAGAACGTCAACAAACATTAGTAAAATAAATACATACAAATATTACACGCTCATAACTTCAATATTGAAGAAGGACATTGTAAGAGGAAAATATGTAATAAATAAAACTATACTTTTGCGCATTATCATTATTTGTTTATTCTTAAATGTCCTTATAGTTAATATACCTGTAAAGATTTAATTAAAAAGATAAGACAACTAAGGTAATATGAACACTTTTACTTTATTTCATCATATTGAAATATACACTATTGAAACAACAAGATTTGAAGACATCAAAATATTATTATTGATAAAAATAAAAAACATATTAAATATAAAATTTTGATGAAAAACTCAAAATTGATTCTATTAATTATTAAGCTAAAATTTATCTGAAGGATTATTCTTGAAATTTAAGTCCTTAGACAAAATATAGAAAATAGATAACTTGTATCAAATGGATAATCATAGGGAATAGTATATGGGAAAATGTTAGATATTAAAATAAAATATATTGATGAATTAAATGGTGAAGAATATTGTTAATTAAGGTGGATGAGTTCTTGTAGAGGATCATAAAATTAAACTAGCTCAGTGATGGTTGATATAGCTGGGAGGTATAATTTATATATAATTATTTCTGACATACTTTCCTATGAAAATATCTCTGATTGAAAAATAAAATCCCTATTAATTTTTGATGGATATTACTGTTAGTATCTTTCCACAAACACTTTCATTGTATCTCCAGGCCCTGCAGTTACTCTTGAAGAAGTGTGATAATTTCTAGAACACTTTCATTGTCTCTCCAGGCACTGCAGTTACTCTTGAAGACGTATGATAATTTCTAGAACACTTTCATTGTCTCTCCAGGCCCTGCAGTTACTCTTGAAGACGTGTGATAATTTCTAGATCACTTTCATTGTCTCTCCAGGCCCTGCAGTTACTCTTGAAGACGTGTGATAATTTCTAGAACACTTTCATTGTCTCTCCAGGCCCTGCAGTTACTCTTGAAGACGTGTGATAATTTCTAGAATACTTTCATTGTTTCTCCAGGCACTGCAGTTACTCTTGAAGACGTGTGATAATTTCTAGATCACTTTCATTGTCTCTCCAGGCACTGCAGTTACTCTTGAAGACGTGTGATAATTTCTAGAACACTTTCATTGTCTCTCCAGGCACTGCAGTTACTCTTGAAGACGTGTGATAGTTTCTAGAACACTTTCATTGTCTCTCCAGGCAGTGCAGTTACTCTTGAAGACGTGTGATAATTTCTAGAACACATTTTGTCACTAGAACCTAAATTAATAATTTGTGGAACATGGATTTTAAACTCGTCCCAAACTACGCTGAAAATCTGAGATCCGGTAATCCCGGTTCAAATTTTCTAAAACACCTCCACCTGGATGGAATAATTTAAAAATATTCGAAAATAACAAAAGAAGAAGTGACGTCCAAGCATGAATTATCGGCTCCAAAATATATATATATAAACCAAAAAAATATAATATCTAAAAAGGAAAGGTTGGAAGTAAAAGATAAATGAAATAGTCAGAAAAGAAAGGGAAAATCGATAGCAATATAATGACGGCTAGTATTGACAGTTCTCTTAAAATAGTTTAAATTCCAACCTCAATAAACAAAAATGATCTTCCAGTCTTATTTTTACTATTGCTTTTCGATGCATATCTATTTTATACACGCCCTTCAACTGTCAGTTTTTTCTTCGTGCTATCTCCGGCTTCACTTGCTTCTTATTTTCAACGAAGACCAGTGTCTTCCTACTACAGAGTAGCATTATTCTCCGCTGACCGGTGGATTGGTCAACATATAACAACAACAACAAACTATGAGTGTTATGGTATTGGTGGTTAGGTAAGCGTCCAAAATTATACATAATATTAATTAATATCACTTTCCCATGTTCTAGAGAGTAAAAGGAAATTGTATGTCTTTCTTGAAAATACACTAAAACGTTAATATTAATGTAAGTATTTGTTATCCAACCAATCTCCATGTACTTGCATTCACACAACATAATATATCGTTCAGTTAAAATACCATTCATTACGTTAAATATCACTAAATGTTACTAATAATTATTAGAGAAACGTCCTCTTTGTCACACCAGACTAACCTAGCCTATTGCGCCACACAATGGTAAGTCTGTATAGTGAGATGGAACGGTTTAGTTGGATCATGGCAGCCAACTCACACGGCCTATGCGTCCGAATTTTTACTATGGCTATGAGCGAAATATAACCTCTAAAGTATTGGTAGGGCTGAATTTGTATTTGCCCGTTTTATTAACATTCTGACATCTCATTATCTCGACCGACAAATGCTTGAACATTTAATCAAATATCACTCTCCTAATCCTGTTTACTTTAGGTTGGTTGGTCTAGCTTACTACTGATACTGATTATTGATGATAGAACGATCCAAGTGTTGGGCTCTTATAGTTTGGTTCCCCAATAACATAGAGGTCAGGGTTCAGATTCAAACCTGATGTATTGATGTTCTACAGATGTCTTCCCACTCTCTCTCTCCCGCAAATAGAGACACATTTCCTCTGAATGGTAAACTGCTGATCCCCCGCATGATTATGGTAATTACATGCGTTTGTCCGAACGAGTTGTAGAACAGATGCACAGTGGGTAATTTCCCCCCAAAACCCCTAGAACCATATTTATCAACATTTAAACTGGTACTATAGGAGTTTTATGGTAGCTGATTACGAAGCTGGTATCAAAATTTTGAAATTAGAAATGACAGGTTCAATATGAGGGTTAAAAACTTAAAATAATATCCTGACAATAATTATAAATTTGGTAGTTGAAGTTTTCTGGGGTTTCTAATAAAGAATAGAATGAATGTATCTAATACTAGACCCTTCCCCCTTCCCCACCCCCCGTATTATTATTTTCAACACACAAAAAGAAGAATCATCATAGATTCTACGATAAACTATGAGTGACTATCGACATTTTTATGAGGAATAAATTAAATTTTCAAAATAAAATATAGCCTATGTTACTCGTTGATAATGTAGCTTTATATTGGTGAAAGAATTTATAATCGGTCCAGTAGATTTTGAGTTTATCCATTACAAACAAAAAAACAAATCTTACCTCTTTATAATATTAGTGTAGAAACATATTTTTTAATAACAGTTGTATATCTTACATTGTCTATTTAATTATGTATTTATTAATTTATTTGATTGTACGCAACAAAAAAAACCATATCAGGGTATACAGAAATCAATCAATAAAGATAATTTTATATGAGAGCTCTTTAATTATTTTTCTTCGTATTTTTCTGCATTTGGGAATGATAGAAGTTGTATAACCTTTGCCGATTGCTGTTTTAATTTACCTCGTGGTAGCTTTCTAATAATGAATTAAATAGCCAAGCTATTATATTTGTTATTTATGGTTAGAGCCACCATTAATTATCACATTTATTAAATTAATAAATAACATCTGAGTACGGGAATCAAACTCAGATCTTTTAATTAGTACGTCATTGCTTTGACCACAGAGCTATCCAGAAATATAGCCGTGCAGAGGGTAATTTTCTCACTCATATTTTAAGGCAAAATCTGTGATAGACGTGCGGAAATAGTCATGTGTATATATGTAATATGACCCGGAAGAATCACGACCTATAAGAAAACGCAGCCACCTTCAACTCGGTTAGTCTTTATGTTGTCAAATGCACACTAACAATTGTACGAATATTATAAAATATTATGACAGATTTAATAGCAAATCTTTTAAAGTTGATAACTACTTTTATAGACGCATCTTGATATAATATTTTTTATATTGAAAATTGGCACTTGGACACGGGAATTGAAACCAAGCCCCTTGGTTTAGTACGTAAATGCTCTAATCACTGAGATAACCTAGAATCGTCTCATTTAATCCCGTCATTACGTCCACTAGACTTTGCACTAAAATATAAGGGAAGAATGAACCTAGGCACGAGTTGATTCCTGGATAGCTCAGTGGGTAGAGCATTGAAGTAGTAAACCATATGTCCTGGGTTTGATTCCCTTATCCGGGTCTCATTTTTCAATTTAAAGTGTCTGCTAATACTATTTCGTGAATATGAAAAGATCATCAACCAATTGAAAACGTATTCCATCAACTTTTATTGTTTTTGTACAATTTATAAATTTAACAACAGCTGAACCTTTTTATCGATTTTTTTCGAACTAAAGACCTAGCATGTTTGTACCAACATCTATTTTTGTGAAAGGTTCCTTAATGATAGTTGCAAATTTACAAAAATTAGAGTGAAAATACCATTTCTTATGAGAATTAAAGAAATATATATATATTGTTTTCCCACTAAAACAAATCTTTAAAGGATCATACTCGAAGGATAATAGATACTTTTTGCAAATCCCACTTATCAAAACAACAAATTAAAGCACATTATCGAAATGTAGGGGAACGGTGTGGAAGGCCTAACTAAGACTCACAATGACACACAAAAAACGCTTATTTAATTATTTCTACGAATTCATATTTTCATATAGAACTTGAAGATTTTAAATATCAATACAAAATTAGTAAAATACAATTAAATTAGAATCATATATCGAGGAATAGAATCCATCTTTTAATATTGGATTTACACAAATATTACACAAGTTGTAATCACCTAAGTTCAGCGCGGTATTTGGCATTACCAACGCAAACAACGGACAGCGGGATTTTACACAGGGATTATCTAAAATTGAAACCATATCAAAAATAAAGCTGATATTTTAAATTCAAGTTTTTTGTTAGGGGCTGGTTTTTGGGAAAACTCCCCCCTTTGAGACGTAAAGAAACTAGACCACTCTAAAACACAGCTACCTGTCACCTACAGTAGTGGGCACACGGACCGAACATCAAGATCATCTTGTCTGGTTAAGCAGTGATGGGGGTGTCAGGCGAAAATCCTGATCAGGAGAACTGAGGTAGTCCTACCTAAATAGTTCATAATTGTCTACATATTTAATTCAGATACATTTCCTCTAAATGCTAACTTTTTCTCCAAATTCCATCGATGTACAAATGCATATAGCCTGGATGGGTAGTAAGATTCCGTGCATGTAGTAAATAAAAAAGTCACCTAAGTATCAATTCATCGGTGGGAAAAAGAAAACTTTAATTTTACCAGTGATATCTTTTTTTTGCCATTTCTGGAATCGACCTTGGTACTATTACTTGAGTGTGCAGTCGCGATGCTGAGCTAAAGAGTCGAACACTTGTCGAAATGAGTTTGCGGGATTGCAAATGGCGCTCCACTTGAGGAAAAGGTGTAACAAGCAACGGCCTTTGTTCGTCCTCTCTTTTATTTCCGTGGGCTGTAACCCAAATGAAGCCCCTCTGGGGTCGTATCGTTTCCCCCCCACCTGAGTGTCGGATCAGTTAGTCTGGTACTTGTCGAGAAGTCGTCCACACTCCTCAGTTACGATTCCTTGGTTCGTCCTGGATCGTTTCACCCGGAAACACTAGAGCACTGTAAAAAGTGAGACTAGAAAAAGGTCTCGCATTCATGTAATTATCTTGTAGTGTGATTAGATTCCTTGAATGGTTCACAAAGGGTTAGTTCTACAGACAAATAGGGTTTAAAAATATGTTCTTGTTTCTTTTACTTAATTATGGGTAGATTTTAATGGGTTTCACAGCATAGACTACGAATGAGTTGATTAAATTTAGTTTGGTCTAATTTATTTAATTTATTTCAATTCCATTTAAGCAGACGACCATTGGAATAGTGTATAGTATTTATTTGCTTGTTCTTTAGTAAAGCTAATAAATTTATTTAAAAATAGTAAAGTCTTAGTCGAAAATACATAAAACTACAAAATACGGAAGAAGTGCAACTATGCAAATTTAATTTTCTTATTTTCAGTGCGTCTTATTACCCATGCACGCTAGATGTATTTTATTATTTTAAAGAGGTAGGGAAGAAGAATCAGACAAATATGATTTGAACCGTATATACATATCTACTTGAAGGGAGAGAGTTAAATTATATCCTAGTTATACCCAGCTGGGATCTGAGCCCCGGCCTCCACACCACCAGTAACCCAGATTAAATGAGCCTGACCTTTAATCCAAGTGCACACTGGCGTAGGTTATAAGTTGTTTAAAGAAAACAAACTGAAATATTTAATTGCTTTCAATACCATTTATAGCAGACATAGAAAACCATTTTCTAACTTTACATTGCTATACCTTTGGGCGTTAGACTTGAATTAAATGTATATGTCCTCTCTTCTCGACAAAATTAGAACTTTAAACCGACCCCTCACCCGCCACTCTATACGTTTTGCTAATCCACTCAAGTACGTAGGAATTGAGCCGATTTAATAAAAGATAAATAAAGTTTTTACTGATAGACAACTACACAAATCGTGGTTTCAATGAATATTAAAACTACCTACACACCAGGAAAAGATGGAAAATTCGCTATATATATTGGGTTTAAGTCCTACGCTACTTTTACCTCCGTTATCCTGGACTCCTAACTTTTAAAATGAGGGTTCATTTGTCAAAGATGGTTAAGCATTTTTCTAGTAGTTTCAACTACACTAAGTGGGCTTATTAAATTATATATAAGATTTTCATTGATATTTTAAAATATTAAATCATTCTTGGTTTTATTTTAATTTATTTTTTCAACTACTTGGCCCATTCTTACACTAGTTTGCTTATCAAACTAATAATACCTTCAGCTTAGTTTTAGCTGCTATTATGCTTGACTAATCAAGGAGGAGGTAGTTCAAATCCCTGTTGATGAATTTGTACTACTATGGAATAAATGTCCCCGCTTTGGGCGTTGATTGAAATACTACGGATTAATTCTCTGATATAATAATGCTGTGATGATGTATAGGTTGTCTAAAGCTCCGTGATCGAGCGCCTATCATCACTGTACGGAAAATCTACCATTTAACTAGCTGTCTCTAGTTCCATTTTCGAGCACTGATTGAATCGGTATATTAATAAAATTAAAGAAGGAGAACTGTTGAAGGCTGTTTATTCATACACGGTTTATTTAAATGACACCGGTTAATTACGTATACATATTCCAATTAAAGGTTTTATATCACAGCACACTTGTGATATTAATGTAGGTTATTTTAGACTGTGACTGCCAGTGTATGGCTATGACTGACTCGTGCATGGGTGGGATATCCTGTTGTAGATGTTTGGATCCCGGAGATGCCTTAAATATACGCCCAGTGGTTTATATATGACATACCCCTTTCATGTTTCTCCCCTCACCAACAGAGTAAATCTAACTAATAGAAAGAATCCTGGTGACAGGTTTTGTGAAGGCTAGCTTCTTATTGGTATAGATAATTGGCGTCTTTTTTCCAAATACTACGAAGTTGTTCCTTTTAACAGGATTTGACGCAGTTATTCTTTTAACAGGAAATATGGTATAAAAAATATATTTTAGTGGTGAAATCCTTTTCACATTGTTTCTGAGAAGCGCGTGTTTCTTCATGGATGAATCTTAAAAGGATACTCTAAATATATTACTTTAAATAAAAATTACCTTCATCCATGACTTTTTACATAATTTAGATTAATCCAAATCAATATCATTAAAATTTTAATAGGCAAATATCTTGTGTAAGTTAAACTTTTTTTAAAAACTACATAATATAGCATTTAATTCATTTATTGAATGATGTGAATTAATTTACTTAAAACTTAAACCTTATCGTAGTATTCATTTAAATCAAATAATATAATATTTTCAACACTTTGGTTTATTCAATAAGTTTATTATATACCGAACTTACAAAATATTTTAAATGTCATTTATGTATTTTTTCTAGATTGAATACTTAACAGTAAATATATTTTTGGAACTTTCTTTTCACAACATTATAAACACCTCACTCTACCCTTACTTTTATTTACTTACTAATGATTGCTGGCCTAACGACATCTTATGTAAAGACTTTTTTTTAAATTTTTTTTTAGTTTTATTATAGATTTGTATATAAGTAATTTAACATCAGGTCGTGCTTTGGCCGGCCATTTCTAGACAAACCCCTATGAAACTGGCGAAATCTATTTTTTCATTTTTTTTCAGCCTAACCTCCTCCTCTTTTTAATCACCAATAAAAGTGCGCAACTGTGCTGCACATATATACATTTCTTCTAACAGACATTCTAGTTGGCGCCATGTGACATTCAAGCTGTGTACAATGTGCGCGTCATGTTAAATGAGAATAGTGCGTTCTACACCTCAATTTAAGGTAGTGACGATTTTAATCTTTTATTTAATAAAATTTTCCACCAGTGGCCTTTCTTCCATCAAACTGGATATTCTAAAAACATTTCAGTCAAGTACAGTGACATGACTGTCCCCACTCATGTGTCTGTAGCATCAACTTTTTATTTTCATCACATAACCTACCAATTTTCATTCTTTTTTTTCAGATGTATATTTATCGAGGGTTCTCTGACTTCATTAAATTCATCCATTACGATTTCAATTTAAAAAAAAAATCAAACTTAATTAACTATTATATTATCTTATTTAGCTGAAAATTAAAAGTTTAATGCTTCACAGCAACTTTCAAAAACAATAAACTACAATCTCACATAAAACTAAGAACAGCTGGGCTGAACTAGCTTAAGACAGTGTTGCCAATAAACAAGTGACTTTCAGAATTTTCCCCTCAGACTAGATAGGCTATCATCATTCTTTCATAAAACAAGATTTAAATAATTGCACATTTCTCTGTACTCCATAGTTTTTAACATTTGCTATTTTCTAGTAAAATGGTTCTTAAATCATCTAACAAATTGTGTTACTAGCAAAAAATATTCAATTTTAAAAATACGTTATATTCAGGGTGATATAGTGTGTTTAAATTTGTTTTTCTGGACCCACCACTGAACATGAACTGATAAGATATTTCTTAACGCAATGCTTGAAAGTTATCTTTGGCGCGGTTAAAGACTGATTTGTTAAGCCAAAGTCTTGGGTTCAATTCCAGTTCTAGGTGTCATTTAAAAACTTTATATAATTTAATTTAAATATATAATGGGTTGTTCGTTTATTCAAACACATATTTTGATAGTGTATTCGTAAATATTAAAAAATATATATATTCATTTGAATACTTTACCAATACTATTAGAAACCTATTGTGTTTTGTTTTTTACTGTCATGATAAATCGGGGGAACGCTACACAAAAACAATTAAAATAGTTTAACTTATTTATTTTAGACATTTTCATATTTTGGATCCAATAAATTGTTCTGCGTGTTTTATGTATCTGGCGTGTGTGCGATATCGATGATAAAAGAAGGTGAAAAGTTGTTTGTATAATATATTATCATGTTGGGTTAAATTGATAATAGCTATCATGAAAACAGCAGAGCTAGTCTAACTACAAGCATTCTTAGCTCTTAGCTAATGAGACGATAGATAATAAACTATAATGTAATATCTAAGGTGAGTGTAGTTTGAATGAAGGTGTGTGTGTGTGTGGCTGGGGGAGAGATTACGTGTTTTGGTAATACTACACAGTAATATTTCTTTTATGAAAGAAAAATATTGATTTTATCAAATATATTATAAAGAATTTACACAACCTTTGTTTAAATGTGTGTTGTTACATTATATAACATTTTATTTAAAACTAGTATATCACTATGTTAAAACAAAGATAAAGTCCAAAAATATTGAAAATATTTATCAATGAACCATGATATTTATAAAAATTTGATCAATAAAGCTTTTCTATTAATTAATAGTAAAAACACACTTTGCTATAAGCCTTTGTCTTTATATTGGAGAGCTAGAATTTTAGCTAGCTTCCACTTATAGTTTAAACATTCAGATTTCATAATTTGATTTGCTAATACTATAAAGCTTGTTCTATAATGTTTCATTTTATTGAATATATTTCATGGATCCTCAAAGATACATTATAATCCTTTTTTTAAGTGATTTCTAGAAAATAAACGTGACGATTTAATACCGTCTTAAGGAGGAACCTGTGTCTGTTAAACGAAGCTCACGGTTGTATGACCGAGAAATGACGTATATAGTAAACTAAATCCAGTTAAATTAGTGTATGTAGATATATTTACCAGGGTTGTACCCTTTCATACAACCTTGTATTCTGTGGCAAACCTGGTAAGAAACGCTCTTGTATACAAGCACTTTACGTTAAGGAGTCCCTAAGTAGTGGATATAAAATACTTCCTTTAGACCGCCATATTACAGTAGAGAGAAAAAATTAATATTATTATAGAATATCTTTGGGATCCACACCAGTACAGTTTAATGGAAATTTACTCATATTTTGGTGGCATATTTGAGCTACTGGACTAGACAGTTTCCACTAACCCTCCACTAGCACTGCATATCCGATATTTAATTTAAATGTTGAGATAGCGATAAGGATGATAGAGTTAAAATTTAATGTAGCAGCATCAGTGTGGAGCCCTACTAGGAAACACCTTCCATTAATGTACTCAGCTAAGATTCGAGCCTTGAATCCCTATCACTGGCAAATCCACCCTATGGTGAGATTTATAACTTAGATCAAGTTACTTATACCAAAGCTATTTTTAACCAAGATAATTTTAATCTATTGTTAAAACAGTATTTTTTTCTTCTCAAAAGATAATTTTTATTTTCAAATAGATCCTTTGCACACTGTTTCCTGAACTTATAGTGTCTGGTCATAGGTTCATTTATCGCTAGGGGTTTCGCGATATTTGGGGAAATTGTGTTAAAATGGCTGATCTAAAATATAAAAATTAATTTTTTCAAAACTACAACAGGGACTATAGTTACACCTTTTATGTGTTATTTTTATTATTGAACCACGTTATAATCTTTATGCTTCCTTTCATCAACAATTTACAAATCTGAAATTCTTCTATATGGCTTAAAACGTGGTAGACATAGGCCTACAAGGTGATGCTTCGATACAGAGCACCTGTTTATCTTCAACCTTTCGTAACCAGGTATCGTTAAAATGTATTCTATTAATACATAAACACGTTTTATGAGTCATTAAATGAAAACCACATTTTGAATATTGTGTTTAGATTTAGGGTCGTCTAGGACGAAAACTTCTTATCTTGGTATGGATGTTACGACAGTATAAAGTATATAGTTTTATTTTAGGTTGTTGTAAAGTTGTAAGATTTTTTTGTCTATAAAATTAAAACTTTGGTGATGATAGAAAACCCTCAACCTTAAAAACAGCAAATTAATTGTTAAACTTATAAATATTATCCAATGATTGTGTGGGCATGACATGACGTATATGAATACATAATTATGTAGATTGTTTAGAAATCAAAAAATATGGTTAAAATATTTTTTATTAAGTTGTAAAAACTATGAAAATCTCAAAATCTTATTTTTTTAAATATATACATTATTTATGGAACTTGGTTATTACATTATAATTTAAAGATATTAATGAATTTATTATTTAATTAATACAAATGTATTAATTAAAATAAGTTAACAGGGCTTAGAACGATAAACTAAAAGTGCATGGCAATTTTACGTAAAAAAAAGATGTAATGAGACCAAATCTCCATAGATCACTCTACCAAATTGATGAACGTTTGTACGGATGGCTAGATGTACATAACTGTATTATTATTATTAAAATTGACACGGGAATCTAACCCGGGACCTTTGGCTTAGTACGCCAATGCTCTAACCACTGATCCATCTAGGAATTACTGTCCCGTTCGCAGGGTCATTCTTCAAATAAATTTTAAGGCAGAGACTGTGATGGACGTGTGGAAATCGTCAGCTACATGAATTTAAAAGCTTTGCTAGTTAATACATCATGATATGTTCGTTCATACAGTTGCCAATGTGCCCTCCAGAGTCGAAGGTGACTGCGGTATCTGATAGCTCATGATCTTAATTGATCACTCATGTCTAGCTGATGATTTAAACACGTCCACCACAGACTCTGTCTTAAAATATGAGTGTAAAGCGGCCCTGGGCACGGGACGGTTCATGAATAGCTCGGTGGTTAGATACTAAGCTGTAAGTCCCAGGTTCGACCTACAAATCCTAGTTTCATTTATCAATCTAAAGAATATTATACTTAGATTCGACTACAGACGTAATCATAAAATACTTGCTACTTGAGCTATCAGTTTTCACTCAATTTAGTTTTATTCCCATCTCAGGACTGATCCACCTGACTATCACGTTTAAGTTTGTGATATTTATGAATTAATATAAGCTAAGGTTGTTGGAATACATTTAAATAAATGTATTACGTAATTTTTTTTATATATGTCATATCATATTAGAGTAGGTCTTATTTGAAAAATATTAACGTCATTCATACATTTTGCAGCCTTTCTCTATTACTCTGTATCTTTGAACATTTATGATTATAATAATTGGTACACTATTACATTCTTAAGAACTAAACATATATAAAATGGTATTAATTATTTTACTCTATCTATCGCTATCACTATTAAATATCGGTGACCTGGTGGTCTAGGGGTAAGGTGTTGGACTTCTGTGCCGGGATCCAGGGTTCAATCCTCGTTCCCGGCACAGATTTATCTGATTATCAAACCCTTTCTTCACCTCTGACAAGTCGTGTATTAATCACAACTTTTGAATGTGGGGAATGCCAGGCCTCCACCGTGGTTCGGATCCCACGTTAAACTGTAGATCCTTCATTTCATCTCACAATCACCCTACCATTACACATTAGAGTAAGTGCGTATAACCCGAACGGGTAGTAAAATGCGGGGATAATAATAATAATAATAATAATAAACAATTAACTATCTAACTTAATGTATAGTGATGATAAGTAAAGTTGCTGAAGAGGAAGTGCCCCTTCACGGGAATAAAGAGTTGGAAAAACTCATTTATTAATTGCATGTAATAAACCGCTCCAGACTGAAACTCAATTAATGGCCTCCCTTTCACCTGCAATTGAGTGTGTCGCGAGACTGACGCCTTAGATGCTCTATCCACCACTGTGGGTTATATTTACCTAGAAAAATAAAACAAAACACGGGTAATTAAGTTCTGTATTTTTTGTTTGACACTTTAACAATAAGATATCTCATATTAATGGTCAGTCCTCATTCGTCATTTAAGTTAAGAATCTGAGAAAGTTTGAACATTTACACTTATATTAATTTGTACAGTAGGGTTTGGAAACTTATAACATTAACCTGCGTAGTCATCAACATTATATCAAAACCTTCAAACTTAAAGGCGTGTTTAGTGAGATGCTATTTGTTTTAATATAAGCATAATCCTTGTTGTGTTTCACTTAACGTGGCGGTACAGGTGGAAAGTGAAGCAGAGAGGAAAATGCAGCTCCGTGTTTATGGCAATAGGATGGGGGATAAAATTCTTTGAGCCACTTCCGTCTTCCAATGCTTTGAATGAGACTATACATTGGTTGCAAATCTGAACACAAATATAACGTTAGATATTCGTGGATTTTGATGCGAGTATACCTTCTAGATGTTTGGATACTTGTAGTGGTATAACTACCTTGATGCTTGGATACTGGTCTGATTATAGCGTCATTGTGCTTGGATACTAGTGCTAATATAACGACAAGTAAACAATATATTTAAAGATAAGCATGTATTAACAAATAAATAGGCACGAGTAAATTTAATAAAATAATGTTTAGAGAAATTTTATTTATATATATTTATTTAATTATAATCATAATCCACAGTTTTTTTTATCTTTGGTCCAAAGCTCAAAGCATTCAAGTTTTAGTCATTAGGTTACAATCTACATTGGTTTTTAACCAAAATAAACAATTAAACAGTGTTAAGATTGAGTAATTAATATGAGAAGACTTTTGAGTAAATATTGATAACATACGAACATTTTAGCTCTGATATTTAAAAATTATCTTCAAACTAATTTTTGTAAATTTATTTTTACCATAGGCCTAATGAAAATCTAGTTTATAATGTAAAATATATGTTTATAAAATTGTATATCAAAGTCAAGAAATATATGCTATGGAGGTTATAAATGTATATTACCTTTTACGTATGAGCTCTTCATCTGATCCTAGAAATATTAATTTATTTCTCTAAGAAATAGATGGAACACCCTTGCGATAAGAGGTAAGGATGGTGATTTTAATAACTCTAGTAATGGTCGTTGCAACAGCTGCCCACTCGGGCATACCCCATGATGCCCAAAGTAATATGTTTACTGTAGTGGAGCAGGTAGTAAAAGTTGGGTCCAAACCCATGACTAGCGGAGTCCAACATTGGAGTTCCAACAGATAACTTTTATTGCAAGGAAGAGTGTTATCGCACGACAACGCGCTGAAAATATCAGTAAAACAAAACTTGCGAAACATAGGTAATGTAATACAGGGTACCTTCATATGTGGTCAAGCAGTATATGCCGTCAAGCTCGTGTTACACTGGATTGGTTCTTCCTACCTTCAGACCCCTTCCCCAACGCTTTGTTTCATCTCTGTATTTGGACCAAAGAATTGTATTACAGTTTCAATTTGAACCATTTGCATAATTTGCGTCTGAGGCAGTTGTAACTGAGTAGTTAAAGAGCAAATGTTTTGAATGTACTTGTTTAGACAGTAGGTTATTCATTTAAACTGACGAATAACACCTGGACGCAGGAATTGAACCAGGGACCTTTGACTTAGTACGCCAATGCTCTTACCACTGAGCTATCCAGGAATCGTCCCGTGTCCAGGGTCATTCTTCACTTATAGTTTAAGGCAGAGTCCATGATGGACGTGCGGAAATAATGTTACAAATGTGTGTTCAATTAAAATCACGAGCTATCAGATAACGCAGCTACCTTTGATCGGTCTTTGTAATTGTCTGTTTGCTGCCAATGGTAAAAAATATAACTATATAGCATAATGGTTATAGTATTTGCGTATATACATAAGGTCCTGGTTTCGATTCCCCAATAAAGGTATCATTTTTCAATATAAAGACTATGTTAATCAGATGCGGCTAAAAACGTAATTAACAAATATAATATCCTAGCTAATCAATCCATCTTGTTAAAACAGTTTATGTTGTTTTGAATATTAGATTTCTCAATTTCTATTTTATGTGGGGGTTTTCACATATAAGTCGCCATCCTTGTAGATTCATTGAAATATGTCATCCCCCTTTGCTGTATACGATGTTACGTCTAACTCTGTGGGGAGGGGGGGGGGGNGGGGGGGGAATGTGTTTTAATCAATCGTCGCGCTTGAAGAACTTGGGAGCACAATGATTCAATAAAAACCATATTGGAAATATAAACTCTTTTGATTTCAATGTATTAGTCGTTCACATATTAATAGAGAATGTGTTCTCTAAATGTCTGCGATTGTTTCTCATCTTTAGAATCCCCACATCCTCGCATTCCAAGTAAACTTTGTGTGTCCTACAGGTGTGTAATACGCAACACCTAATACCCCCCCCCCTTATTCCTTCAACAAATTATTTCAGTTGAGTGTGGGGCACTGGTCACAATAAAAGTCTTGCTTATGGTATGATTAAAAGTTTGACCACATTTTGTGAACATTAGTGTAGTTTTTATTTGCTTGTTAGTTAGCAGAACAAGATAATTATATAGTCGATTTAGTTTTCCAGGCAGCATCATTATGTTACGTCAGTGGGGCTTAGAACCTCTTAGGAATATTATCCAAGGTGACCCAGGGGTAAGGTTTTGGACTTTTGTGTCTGGGGGTATGGGGCTCAATCATCGGTCCTGGTAAAGATTTATCTGTTTACCAAGCCCTTCCTTCACCTCTGACAAGACGTCTATAAATCACAACAATCAGGCCTCCCCTGTGGTTCGGATTTCACGTTAAACTGTGGGTCCACCATTTCATCTCACAATCAACCTACCATTACACGTTAGCGTAAGTGCGTATAACCCGAACTGGTAGTAAGACGTGGTTCTAATAATAATATCCACACAAACTCTTTTAGTTAATAGATAATCACAGCAACAAGATTCCAGGCCATTAATTGGCCATTTAGTTAAAAATAATAACTGCCAAATAGAATTGATTAATTTTCTTTCCTACAAGTAAATGATCATTGTATATTTAGATAAGTAAGATCATGTCCCACCGACTTGGAAAATGTCGCAGACTTTTGTACTGTTGAGATTATCAGGGGGGAATTTTAATAATATGCTAAATAAACCTTAGTTAGTAGTTAAAAAAGTTTTAATTTTAAATGTTTCTAGAATTGCATATTGATTCAAACATAGGCGAGCAGTTTATGGCGTTTGGTACGTATTGTACCTGATCGCCATAGAGTTAGGGTCAAGGTTAGAATTCAAGCTGTCACACTAGGAATGATATTTTATAGTTTCAATCTTCACTTTAGCCTTTATTCTTCATTTTTACACGAAAATAATTAGGTCTGTCCCAAAATCCACCCTCTTAGATTGAGATTACGTTAGTAGCATTTGGTTTGAATGTGGAAATATAAACAAGAAACAAGTAACTGGCTATCTCATGTTTAAACACATTCATTTCCAGTTCTAAAATTAAATATTAAATAAGTCAAGGAAGAAGGATTATCATTTTCACATAACAAGGTTTTGGAATGACAGGTCACATGAACAATTACATCCAACCAGGATTCAAACCCTATCCCTCTTTTACAAGAGCCAAGAATGCCATTGAGGTATTTCAGTAATGCAATTGTTTAGATTACAATATCAACAATCAATAACCTTTCTTTAAATAACATATATTAAAATTATGTTCAAATATGACAATAAATAGGCCTACATATTCAATTATACTATCAATTCCTTCCATGAGTCCGAGCCGTATGCTAATTAAAAATATTTTGAAAGCACTTAGTTTTGTAAAATAAAGTGTCTTTATTCATTTATAGTACTTTCAAAGGGTTTAGTAATAGTTGCTAAACCTACTTAAAGAGTGCTCGTAACATTAATTCAACAACAATTTATTTTAATAAATGTTAATTATAATAAATTCTCATTATTATAGGATTATATCCAAATTGGTTGAGAACAATCTTACTTAAACATCTTTTTATGGATTTTAATAAAAATAAATGCTATTTTATACACTTTCTCTTACACACACACACGGGACACTTAACCATCAGTCACAAAAAAAAAGGAATTTAGCTAAAATTGGCATTGAATAGCTTTATATTTGGGTGAAAACCATTATTTTAATTATCTTTTTAAAAAAGTTTCCTAAATGATTACTTAAACGTAGCGTTGAAAAGTTCAAAGCGTAAGAAAAAAAAGGGGGGTGGGGACGGGGTTATAAAAGAGAAGTGGCATGTGTGTGGGGTAGGGGTGAGGAGGGGAGGTGGCAGGGCAGGGTGTTATGTAACGTTGACCCCTCCACAAAAACCGCTTGGTTGACTAAATATTGATTTTATTCCGTTTCGCCCTAGGAAATGTTGTGTGTACGATTGCTATCAGTTAAAATGAGGAAGGGGAGACATTTTCATGACGAGAGAGTCAATGATGGAGGAAGGGGTGGGTGAAGGGGATTTTTACATCCCATGAAGTTGAAGAGATGGGAGATGCGATTGGCAGTTTGGGTCCCTCATGCTTGGATATTCTGTTGCTCAACGTGTGATAAAAAAAATACAAAATAAAGTACATGCATGTCCCGTGGATTGAAATGTCTACCAGTGTGTGTGTGTGTGTGTTTTTTTAAAGGGGGAATGACAAATTGTAACTTGGTAATCCACCTTTCTATCGTCGAGTTTTCTTTTCATAGGATTTTTTTTTTTTTACTAAACTCGCGGCAAAAGTGATTTTAATTAAAAATATTTCCAGGACATTCGTAACTAAACAAAATTTAAAACACAAATAGTACCAAGCTTACATGTTCTAATTAAATACTCCAAATTGGTAAAACCAATCATAGTTTATAAACTCTTTAAAAATATTCAAAATATACAAAACCACGATTTTCTTAAAGATATGACTCAATAATATTTTCAAATATCAGAATATTTAACTAAATTTGATATTTAATAAATATTTAATCAATTAAAATAAAGTTATTTATAATTTAATTTGAGTATACAATTAGTTGAATAGTAACATAATTCTAGTAGTCCTCTATGGAAGCGTCTGTTGGGTCTTCTCTAAGGATATCTTCGTTTGTAGAATGGATACTTTTATCACTTAGTTGTATTAAATGCTCTTTAAATAATAAAGGTAATATAAAAGAATACACAAATGTGTTTTGAAGTGCTATAATTAATATTATAATATGCTTATTTCCTACTTAAAATGTTATGTGAAAAATAATTGGATCTATACATTTTTGTTTGACGAGCGTGAACGTTGCCGTTATATTATCTAAAAATGTAACCAGCTAGTGGGAGGCTAAAAGATGAAAATTTGTGCGTTAGGGTTAACATTTGTATTGTATCAAAACAGTAGTAATCCTAATAAAAAATCCAAAGAATGGTTTTACAGTGTAATTTTATCTCAAAAATGAAGTTATGAGCATACAATGTGTTTCCTAAACCCCTTTAAAGGATGGTATTCCTATGAAGGGGTAAGGTGTCAGGCATCTGTGCTGGGGGTCCGGGGTTCAATCCTCGGTCCCGGCACACATTTATCTGATTACCAAACCCTTCCTTCACCTCTGACAAGACAACTGACAAGACATCTTGTGAATGTGGGGAATGCCAGGCCTTCACCGTGGTTCGGATTCCACGTTAAACTGTAGGTCCTTCATTTCATATCACAATCACCCTACCATAACACATTAGCGTAATTGCGTATAACCCGAAGGGTAGTAAGTCGCGGTACTAATAATAATATTGCCATGAACCACTATTTGTTGCTTAGACAATCGTTACAGCCAAAGGTTTTCTATAATTATCCACAACAATGGAAATTCTTTGTAATAAATTAATTAGATATATACCTATTAATAAACATCCAAGAATAATATAGGCCTACACATTTCAAAAAGAGAATTTAGCTCCGGAACCAAACTACGCTTAACAAGATATGATGACATCATTTAAAATGAGGGCGTGTAATATTTGATAAGAGAATAGTATATATATACTTACATTATTTCTGGATAGTACAGTTCTGTATGATCTACCAAAACTACCTGCGGGACCACCATCATCCAGGAGTTCAAGAAAGTCCCTACAGAGGTCGCCACGTGCTAGGCTGACTCTGGGGGCTAGTAATTGTCTAGCTACATCTTTAAATGGTTTGTTTTTGATACTTCCAACGGAATTATTATAATTAATAATATATTATCATTTGTATGTATTTCAGAAATGAATCAGCCTTAAGCTTCATATATTAACTAATTCATAAACTAAATCTAGTCAAATTAAGTGACTGCCATGTTGTTAGTTACTTATGCGTCTTCCCAGTAGCCTACTTCAAGAATATGAAAGAACGCTATTGATCTTACTTAAACTTGTTTTTAATATAATGTCATGACTAAAACTCACAAAATAATGTATCTATAACTTATTAATATTTTTTCATCTTGTCTTACTACCTATTTGGCTTATACGCTTATGTACTAGCTACGCTAATGGATTAGGGATGAGAAAAATAATAATTTAGAGGAAGTTTACACGCATTTGAGTGTAAATAGATTGGGAAACCATTTAAGAAAAGCCACCCTCAGTGGACCTTATCGGGATCGTAACCCAGTCTGATTGTCACAAGTAGTCTAGTTTATTACGAGAGTAAAGCCTTAGACCATACGGCCACCGGAGCGGGTTTTATTATAATTCGTTACCATAACGAACTATATATATAGTTGGTCTAGCAATTAAACTTTGTCGATATGTTTTCGTAAGAAAACTGTTTTTATTCGTCGTCATGGTAACGGCACACTAGCAATTTCATTGAAAACACGGCTTATAGTTTGTAAGAGGATGTTATATTATAATGTGTTGTGAAATGCATTTCATGTTTGGGATCATATGGGATATTCGTTCTCAAGTGGCTGTCCTCAGAGTTATTGACATGAGTATTATACGTGATAGTCTTCGTTAATGACACAAAATACCTATCCCTAACGTAACATCATATGCATATATATAAAGAATATTTCGATATAAATATCTCAACAGCACAATATCCACTTGTCCATGTTACATTATTGAAGTAGACATACCTCTCGGTATTGTGTATCCCTGTGAGTCCTATATTACACCCGGATGTCCAGTGTTAAGTGACCTTATATCCCGACAACATACTGAGTATAGTAATAACATATTTTGTTCCCTTCATCTTAATACATATAATTCATAGACATGGCTATTGAGGTTAGGTCAGGCAGAGACTTAGTGTAAGGGACTGAACATTCTTTGACATTCACATGTATAAACAACTTATCATTATGTCTTGATTTGATTTACTTATTAGTCTGCTATACTCCATTATGTAAAGTATCCAATTGTTAAATTGGACCAAATAAACATTTGAATACACGAATGTTATTTTGATATTTGACATAAATTAAAACTATAATTTTTAATTACCACACCACTCTCCTTTTTTGAGATCATAGATATAATAAGGAACAAATATAATATGTACAGACAACAGCTCAATGGTATAGTTTAGAAACGATGGGGGATCTTTGGGTATTTGCTAAGTTTAAAAATCGGCTGGGACCCTCTAGAATATTGTTGACCCCTGGTGTAGTGTACAGGAAGTGTAGTATTTGAGTATATTGAAAGTAAGAGGCCATTTAGGATGAAACACTTGGCAAGAAGTATTTCACCGACCTCCTCATCAGAAGTAAACCTGATCAGGCCTAGTGTCAGCCGATGTGTATCCCTGGTTTCTAAGGTATCTTGGCCCTAGCAGATCTCACTTGACCGCTGGTAAGTTACCAAAACGAGCCATGAACACGATCATTATCATGTTTTGGCAACAGTTCCTCCAAGTCACACACGTGGCCAAAAAGAAAATAGCTATAGACTGTGGTTGGTGGTCCTTATGTTGGTAACACTGTTACCTCTTGAGTACTCGTGTCAGCAGAAGAGCATGGCCAGCCTATCATAGACGTGCCATGAACGGTCCTACCTACTGGGTGGGCTTGGAAATAACGCGTTGGGGGGGTTGCAAGCCAATTACCAGCCGAGTTTCATTAGCACTTTAAATTACAACTCAATAACCAACCTCATGTTGGTGTTAAGTATTGAGAGGTTATTTTAGATGAACTATCTGCCTCGGCGTGGAAAGAGGGTGAGAAAAATACGTTGAGAAACTCAACGTCACCATCAGCGCTATGAAGTCTGTTGTGAGATTGGTGCCTTATACCATGTGAGCACCAGTGCAGTTCAACCTTGAAACTCCACTACTAGCTATCTCAACTCCTGAAACTTAATATACCTCCCCTTCATTATAACAAATAATTACTAAATATTTCACTGGATTTGTATTTTATATTGTTGCACCACGTCTTACTACCAGCTTGAGCTATCAACCAATAATAGAGAAGAGATGACAAAAGTAGAGCTTAGATGAAACGTAACCACGTTTGCGGGAAGTGAGTCTTGAAAGTAATTTATGAAAAGTAACCTTAGTACACCTGTTAACAAATCACCGGTTAAGCAGATTATATGAACACTAAATACCATCGTAAATATACACAGTACAACTGATTTAGATAACTTGTGTATTGTAAATATCTTTGTTATGTTAGCTAAACACGGAAGTTATTCTTCACGCTCAAGAGAATATATATTTAGATTTTCCATGAACTTATTTTATATTACTTATTTATTTGAGTTATTTAACGTGCACTTTTTGAACCATTTGATTATTTCAGCACCCAAGATTTTCTATGAGCTAGAGTGAAAGGACGAACCAATTTGACCGGGAAAAGTATTTTTACCAAAATTCCAGATTTCTTTTACACGCCACAATCGACAAAGCACCGACAGTCTTAGTTCCCCTCTGAAGGAGGTTGTGCTACACATTTGTATCGCTTGGTAAGATTCTGTCAACACTATCTGTGTTCGAACCCATGATCATTGGTTCATGAAGAAAACATTTTATTTCAAAACCACCGAGCTTAACACTTGGTATATTTTCACACTTTATAAATTGTTGATTAAAAACCCATTAAATTTGGTAATTAAATAAAAACTGTCCAAATGAAATTAGGAAAAATCGATGTTGTTTTAAATCATTTACCCTTAATATTATTAGATCTGCGTTTATATACATAAAGTACAAATATAGTAAAGGTATATTACTAAATACTTTTTCATCTGAACCAGAATTTTAGGTTTTTAAAAGTGAACAGAGAAAGAAAAATAATCATATATTTTTCTATAGCCAGAGGTTTATAAAAATAACATTTCATCAACATCTCGAGTGAGATTTATTCACGAGCTCAAGTAATTCAACAGAGTTTGTATTAAATAAATAAAGCAAAAAAATATATACTTCTTCCACTATGTTTGCAATATGTTGATTTGTAAAATACACAATGTATAACTAATTTTATTTTATGTTTACAGCTATTCCGGGGTCCCATTTATGAGCCACAATAACTTCAACTAAATTAGAATAGTCCACATAATTATTTGTCAAAAAATTCTAAGGAAAAAGAAAGTTATTTATGTTCTTAGAAATGTTAGATGTTCTAACTCCCTAACCTTTATTTTTATTTTCGATAATTAATTTTTAAACTCAAAGATAAAATGAGTAAACTAAATGTTAATTATTTAACTTCATCAAATTCAAAACCAAACATTTTAAACTAAAATTAACCATTTATTTTTAAGAAAATAATAAGTTGGAGTGTTTAGATTTTTTCGTGTTAAGGGAAATACTTGTTTAAGATGCTTGGAATTTAAAATAAATGATAGGTATGAGTAGAATCCTGATGTTTTATCAAAATATTATTGTATGCATTTAAACGTCTATCTAACATCTAAATATACTTTTAAATAAAGTAAACTTATAATTTAGGCTCCTGGTTAAATCTATGAGGGTTGAGATTTTAATTGTTTAACTATAATATATATATATATTGTATTTAGAATTACGAAGATATATATTTGTAATTCTATATTTAAATTGCATATTTATATTCTTAATTTTTACAAGAACATAAAGTTATAACTATTCTAACTAATCCAATCAATGGTTATATTTATATATATATTTATATATATATTTATATATATATTTATATATATATATATTTATATATATATTTATATATATATTTATATATATATTTATATATATATATATTTATATATATATTTATATATATATATATTTATATATATATAGAAAGAGAGAGAGAGAGATAAATATATGTGTATATATATAATATGTTTTCATACATGTATTTATATATATATATGTTTTCATACATGTATTTATATATATATATATATATATATATATAATATATGTTTTCATACATGTATATATATATTTATATATATAAAGAAAAGTCCTGACTCGCTGACTGACTCATCAACGCCCAGCCCAAGCCCTGAAATTTTGAACAGAGGTTCCCTTTATGATGTAGACAACGAATAAGGCTAGAGTTTTTGAAATTCCCACGGGATATTAGGTAATAAAGAGGATTTATATAATCACTATACCACAATGAGTAACGGGCAGTGAGGGGGTTGGGGTTATATAATTGTTATACCACAGTGGGTCACGGGAAATGCCTTGCGGGATTGCTAGTGTATGATATAAACTGATAGAAATGTATTTAAATAACTCATTGGTTAAGAACTGTCATGATACGTCTCTGCTCAGAATAAAATGTATCTATTATTCAAATTCTCTCAATTTTATTCATAGGCACCTCCCTTCAACAAATCAATTAAAAGATATAGATGGCACCTATTTTGAGAGGAGGTGGCTAGCCCCATGGGGACTGTAGGGAAGCTTAACCTTTTTTTCCAGACGATCCCTGGGTTTTGATGTAATG
>CABEEJ010004334.1:0-59409 GCA_901482245.1 Timema douglasi
ATATTGAACGCACCAGGCCTAAGGATAGGCAAACTCACACAGAACACAACACTCGGCACACGGAATGAGGTCACTTGCGGAGCTCCCTAAAAACACGTCCACTCACGGCAAGCGCCAACTGAATAATAATAATAATAATAATAATAATAATAATAATAATAATAATAAAACGTTATACAATTCAAATTACAGAACACGCCGTTTACGTTGACAGTTTCTTTCGACATGACCATTAATAAGAGTCAAAGTCAAAATTTTATAAATTTGGGATATTATTTCCTAAGCCTGTGTTTGCACATGGACAGATATATTTGACACTCAGTTAAGCCCATTCTTTCGATGTTGTAAAATTATTCTTAACAGAAGAAAATAGCATTGTGTGTCGAGAATTATGTGTTTTATACAATAAAGTTGTTTGAAACAAATATTTTCTAATTTTTTAACCAAAGAACCAACTAGTTAAAAATTAATATATATGATGTAAACTATTACAAAAACTTCTCCATTAACGTATATAATTTGTCATTAATAAATGAGTTTACGTCAAATTTAAAATTTCATGCTATATTTAATTATATAAATCTATGTATAAATGAATTAACAATATTGTTTTATTGAAAAAATGAATTTAATTTAATTTTCAAAAAATTCTTGTTTTTAAATAAGGTGAATATTTCAGCCAAGACGATTAGTTTTTCTTTTACTTAGTGTTGGTCGCGTATAACGCGAACAGGAAACGATAAATATAAGACGAGGTCAAAATAAGAGAGTTACGTCAGGAAAATCACAGCACGTTGCCTATATATATGTCTGTATATGTATATATGTATACAGAGTGGAGGGAAACAATTAGACAATATATATATATATATATATATATATAAACCTTAAATTGTAGTAATTCTTTTTGCTGCGTTTTAGTTACTGTTTGGGCTACGAATTTAAATATTATACATGCTAGTGTGCTAGGAATGAGTAAGTTTTGATCTGAGGTAATGTAACACCATTTGTGTGGAGAAAGATTTGATAAGCATTTAGTAAAAAAATACCTTTATTACACCAGACCTGGATTCTAAAAAAAAAAATATTTTTCCCAACATCGTCACTCCCTTCTATAGCAAGATTAATTCATTGGACCATTTTACCACCAAAATGTGTAGGTAAGTTTTTAAAAATGAATCAAGCGTGTTTAATTACAAATTAATGTTTAAAGATGGTACATCATTTTTGCAAACATCAGTAACAGAAGACTTGGGTCTAATCAATAATAGATATATTTTGATATTTTTCAAATTTTCTGATAGAATATGATTAACAGTTTCTACCTTGAAATTTTTTGGGCATTGGTGTATTATGTAAGAAAAATATGTCCTGCAATTCTATTTGAGACTGGGCTACAAACAAAACAGTCTTGTGGATATCTTTATAACCTGATAAGATAATTAGTGATGACCATATTTTGAGGACGATTCATTATTTTTATTCTAGCCATAGCACTGAATATAATTTACAGTAAGTTTTTAAATTAAAGAAACACTGTTATAATATTTTTGTTTGTAAGTGATACCTTGGGACAAATTTACTTGACTATTACCATTGTAAAAATTGTTAGGATAATCAATTCTCGTATATTACGGTGGGTTGGACATGCAGCGTGAAGAAGAGAATCTATAACTTTGTTCACGTTATTAATTGGTATATCCAATAGGAAGATATCATTGGGAAGACCTAGACAGAGATGAAACGACAACATTACAATCGAAGTGAAAAACCGGTACATTAGGTGGACTGGATACAACTAGCTCAATATAGGGATAGGGTGTAATGAGGTGGACTGGATGGAAATAGCTCAATATAGTAATAGGGTGTAATGAGGTGGACGGGATAGAACTAGCTCAAGATATGGCTAGTGTGTAGTTAGGTGGACTGTATAGTGATAGCACAATATAATGATAGGGTGTAATGAGTTAAACTAGATATATATAGCTCTATATAGGGATAGAGTGTATTGAGGTGGACTATATAGAGCTATCTCAAGATATAAATAGAATGAAATGAAGTGGAGTAGATATAATTTGTGTAAGATAAGAGTAGGATGTAATTAAGTAGTTAGATAGACCTAGCTCAAGATACCAAAAATAAATTACTTCCTTTTTTAAGTGTGACAATGATATTTCTAGTTTTAATGCCTTAAAGTATTTTAGTAATAGAATTATTTTTATTTATAAAAAAAATGATTATTGCTCATTAGTGAATTTTGGAAACTCAAATTTGTTTTTAGATTGCTTTAATTTATTTCAAAACTATCTCAAATATGTTACACTATCTTTTAAAATTTAATGATATTCTTAAGAAAAAATTATAGCGGGTAGATTACCGAGAGCTATATTTAATAAATTTTTGTTCGTAATTTACATAATAAAATGAGAAAAAGTATGCACAGTATTATTGTACCTAACATATATTCTGTTTACATTAAAGTAGTAGTATCTTCCATCTATTCCACTGGAACTTTGTTATAATCTCATTTCCTAGATTTAAACCGTTTCATTCACTAGATCCATCACACAGATACTAGCCAAGTGCAAAAGTGGCAATTAATTTAAATCTCTCGGTAACGATTATCAATTAAGTCTTGATAGCCTATCTCACAGCCAATTAATTGGGAGATTGGATAGACAATTAAATTCGAACAGGGATTCTCAATTATCTGTGGTTATTTGCATTCTTCACGGAACAGAAAATTTGGGACACTTGAATAGGTTTTATTTTAATATTTACGAGTTGTACCATAGCATGTGGGACACAATTCATTGATAAGCAAGATATATAAAAACAATTATATAAATATTTTAAATGTGTTCCACTTGATCTTATTTCCCGATTTACAATCATGTTTATATCCAGTAATATGGAGCTTATTAACATTATATACCCCTCTGTTGGGAACATATAATTGTTTTGTGATTGATTTTTTTGCCTTATATTTATTGGTTTGAAATATATTCTTTTTTATAGCACTTTGTCTTAGTGTCCGCCCGGGTTATACTAATATACTAATACTAATTATACTTATTACGCTGATAGTTTTAGGGATTAGGATGGTTTTATCTATTGGAAGTATACCCACATCTTCATGGAATGAGAAAGTAAAAACATTTAGGTAAAACCACCATCGTAACACCCAACCGAGATTCGAAACTCAATATCTCGGTCATAGGCAGTCTAGCCTACTTCAAGAGTGGTGTGTTTTACTACGTGGGTACCGAAGAGGGTTACAATTTGTTGTCCTAGATGTGTTGTGAAATGTGACTTTACCCCTATTTCACCTGTATATTTTGGTTGCAAGTTTCATTTTTGAATATTTTTTTAAACTTCTTTGTTAAATAATGCTATCGATGGCACCATCTTTAATCTCATGGCTTCAATCACGGCCAGTTATTGATCAACAACCACAAGGCACACCCTTTCCATCTATCATAGCAAACGTATACATATTTATAATACCCACCAAAAAGTAAATAGAGCACTGCTCTAAAATATTTAAAGCAATTCTCTGTATAAAATCGGTGACCTGGTGGTCTAGGGGGTAAGGTGTCAGACTTCTATGCTGGCGGCCGGGGTTCAATCCTTGGTCCCGGCAAAGATTTATCTGATTACCACACCCTTCCTTCACCTCTGACGAGACTTCTTGGGAATGTGAGGAATGCCAGGCCTCCACCGTGGTTCGGATCCCACGTTAAACTGTAGGTCCTCCATTTCATCTCACAACCACCCTACCATTGCACATTAGCGTAAGTGCGTATAACCAGAACGGGTAGTTAGACGCGGTGCTAATAATAATAATGTATACAATCCCTCTATATTTTCAAAACAAATATCACTGAACCAAGATAAGCAGGATCTAACGGAATGAGATTTTGGTTGTTCTGTTTTGTTTTATGGTGTCACATGATTCAGGGGTGGTTAAATTATTACGTAAGAACCTTAAGGGGGGGAACAAATATTTGCTTATGTTTGCTGTAAAGGAGAATGTTGGGGTCATAACAATGCTTACATGAGATCTAAAGAGACGGGACAAAATGGCGCATCTAGGCAGCAATTCCAATTGGTCACATAATAATTTAAAATGTAAGGGGAGTGAATTCAATGAACTTATTCATCAGATTAAAAGTAGTTAGACATTTT
The DNA here is from genome assembly GCA_901482245.1 of Timema douglasi. Classification (NCBI taxonomy): domain Eukaryota; kingdom Metazoa; phylum Arthropoda; class Insecta; order Phasmatodea; family Timematidae; genus Timema; species Timema douglasi. The sequence continues at coordinate 4,189 of CABEEJ010004334.1, forward strand.
TATAAATAAAATAATTCATGTATTCCCTAATTTAACTTAAACACGAAAAAGGGAGGGCGCAATTTCTTATTACAAAGGAAGAGGGTGGTTTCAAAATGGCGATAAAGGTGCTTAAGTAATGCTTGAATGCCCCCTTACGGTCAGTGAATGAAATAGTTGCGTGTGAATAATTAATTAAACGGAATGAGCTTATTCCTATTTATTTATGTTAAATTAGAATATAACATGTGGTTTAAACAAACGAACATCTTTTTAGTAATAAGATGTTAAGCATCATGAATATATTAATTTCTGACTAGACTTCTTTATTTTCTTACAGCGTTCGCCCACTTTAAAATATTACCTGAAAACCGACTATTACCAAACCAATATATAACAGGATTATTATTATTATTATTATTATTATTAGCACCGCGTCTTACTACCCGTTCGGGTTATACGCACTTACGCTAATATGTAATGGCAGGGTGATTGTGAGATGAAATGGAGGACCTACAGTTTAACGTGGAATCCGAACCANGGGTTATACGCACTTACGCTAATATGTAATGGCAGGGTGATTGTGAGATGAAATGGAGGACCTACAGTTTAACGTGGAATCCGAACCATGGTGGAGGCCTGGCATTCATCACATTCACAAGATGTCGTGTCAGAGGTGAAGGAATGGTTTGGTAATCAGATAAATCTATGCCGGGACCGAGGATTGAACCCCGGCCACCAGCACAGAAGTCCGACACCTTACCCCTAGACCACCAGTTCACCTATAACAGGATTAAGGTTGAGGTAAAGAGAACGTGATTTCAGAGCAGTATTTTGTAATTTATAAATAACAAAATAAATTCAATATTTCTCCAAGAGAAATATAGATTTTATTTTTTTCCACACGGTGATATCAAAATTTGTTGAATATCTGTCAAGGTTGTCCTGGAATTTAATGAAATCTTTTTCTCCTTTTTTAAAAATTGTATAATCTAATATAATGACAGATATTCAACAACTGTTGATATCGCCATGTTAATGAAATAACTACTCTCTATGTTTCTACGAAATTAAAATTTGGTTTATTTTTGGTAGGAAAAGTTGTTATAAAAATGTAAAAATAAGACCCTAGTTTTCTAGCGTTCCCAAACCACCTATATATATATATATATTTTTTTTTTTTAAAAGATGATATAGTGGAACAGAGAAGCGATTTACACCTGATACCCCTCTTCCCCCTCTGCCACAACTGCGACCAACCAATTTCCATTTCTCGGCTGTATGTTGCAGGTGATCGCAGCCATTTTCCGTGAACATACGCTAACGGTATCCAAAAAAGATAATTCCTTGACCGTATTTATTAGCCCTACGACGCCAAAAAATAACAGTAATTTCCCTTCTTAATAATATACAATTCTATGACCTAAAATAAATTACTCGTCACAACGTTATTCCACAGGATAATAAGTCAACAACAATAACAATTTTTATTCATTTTATATAATCTAGAAAACATAATTTATTCAATTGTTAAATATTCAGAATATTTGTATATTGTAAGTGAACACATAACACAGATTTAATAGAAATAAAAAATATGATGACTGTAGTAAAAATCCAAAATATTTCTCTTTTTTTAATTATCAATTTATCTAATTTTCATAGAAAATAAAAGGCATATAAAAAAATATTTCTGCGATTTTTTTAATTCCTTACCGTTTCTACTAAAATTTGGTCACAAGTTATTCAAAATAGCTCCAATAGATGTTTTGATACGCCAAATATCACCAAATAAGTAAAATGATCATTCAAAAGCAAATATTCGTTACTTTCTTAAATTTAATAGAATATTCAAAGAGATACTTCTCTCATGTTTTGAAAGTTTGCCAACTAAAATTCGTGGTTTTAAGCGTGCCCAAACAAACCAGCATTTAAGAGAGGTTTTGTTGGTTTGTGTTTTATCCTTGGAGAAATTTATCTAACAAGTGCTTTGAGTTTGTGCTTATTCTTTTTTCAGCAAAAAAAGGAGAAATGTATTTGGCTCTCTCTAAAGTGTTTTACAAGTCATTTGTAGGTTTAGTCTGAAACATAATTTGCCATTTATTAATACTAAAATGCATATTTTTTTTGTACCAGTACATTATACCAGTATGTTTGAATTAAGGTAGGCTGGTGAACATAGAAAAGTTTCACTTCTATCCCTAGTGTACTTATTACAATAACAAAGAGATTGTTATTATTTTAACATTATGACTGGACAAACACCGGGCCAGACAAAACTTGTCGGTAAAAAGACGTATTGACGTGAAAATTAACATGCATTTATTTGGTAGTGCCCCAAGGGTGTCTTGGCAAAAGACGGCCTTAGTCACAATTAGTCATGATTAGACGTCTGGTCACACGAAGCAGAATTTAATAATTTTGTTCGCAGATTTTGTACTAAACACTGTACTAGTGACTATTCTTACTTACTTACTTACTTTATGGCAATGAAATTTTATATATAAAACTAATTACCATAATATGCCACACATCCTTAGTACCATGAATTAATTTTATGTAGTCTCAATAATTTTAACCTATCCTTATCTTGAGATAGTTCTATCCAGTGCACCTCATTAAATCCTATCCATATTTTGAGCTAGCTATACTCAGTCCACCTCATTATACACTATCCCTCTATTGAGCTAATTATACTCAGTCCACCTCATTACACCCTATCCATATCTTGAGCTAGGTAAACTCAGTCCACCTCACTACACCCTATCCCTCTCTTGAGTTAAGTATACTCAGTCCATCTTATTTCAACCTATCCCTCTAGGGAGCTAGCTATACCCATTCCACCTCACTACACCCTATCCCTATCATGAGCTAGCTATACCCATTCCACCTCATTACACCCTCTTTCACATCAATTCTAACGTTATCCTCCAGTCTGCGTTGTTAACAATATATTAATGTAGTTGAATGGTCCTCTGTTCAGAATCCATGAGCGAGAGCATCCAGGTAGCCGTGGACAGACACCCTCGCTCTCACCAGGGGGTCACCGAGACGGTGGCCGAGTGGAACGACCTGACGGCGACGTACTCAACCGGTGCATTTCGCCACGGAGAACTCGAGTTCTGTTACCGCACAGACCGGTAGTATGGCGCTCATCCCTTGCGTCGTAAACAACATCGGGGATGGAATGGTGAGTATATGAAGCGTACAGTACAGTCAAGTAAAAATGAACTTAAAATAATAATAATAATGATTTAACACATTTGAAGTCATTTTGGGTGAAAATAAAGCAACAGAATAAATGATCACGTTAGAGCTAAACAGACTAGCAGAGAGGGGGTAATGTCCTATTATTATTGATAATATTATTAATATTATTATCATTATTATGATCATGATTATTATTATTAGGTGTTCTGTCTTACGACAGGTCTATTCTATTTGGTATTGAACTAATTCCGCTGATGTGATCTGTCTTATTTATATATCTCTAACTCCCAGAATATTATTCCTTCATCAAGGTAATTTAATATTTCTCTAATCTCTTCTTTCCCTTTCCTTCTAAGACGTCCTGTATAGTATGGTTATTCCTGAGTATGTGTATGATAAAGTTTGAATTGTACCAAATAATCACATTCTAAATGTTTCTCTTCTCATTCACTCTTCTTATAACTTCTTCTTGTGTCTTTATTACATAAGGACATTGAGATAGAGAGGTTGATTGGATATTTATTCAAATATATGTGTTTACTACTATTTGAGCTATTATTACTACTTATTATATCAGCTCACGACCTATACACTAATTTTATATTATAATCTTGAGTTTAAGTGAATATATTGTATGTAAAATAAGTCTTTCTTTTATATATTTAATAATGAGCAAGTAAAACAGAAAAGTAGAAAAGTTCTCAATAACTGTTTCGCAAAAAAAAAAAACTTTGTTGATATTTAATGTTCAAAGCGTTAATCTGAGAACGAATATGTAGAAATTCATCATCCCGGTGTGGAACATACAATTGGTGAGATATCTCTCAACTGCTTTTAGTGAGCTCATATTTATCATCCATAAAATAATCTTCAACGCCCTCCGGCATTTCAGATATTTTCTTGCTGGATAATATAACAAAGTAAAGCTATCTTCTGTGCGAACCTATATCTTCAGAAAACTTGTATCGTCAGATGAATTTAAAATGCCGGAGGGTATACATTTATGGTTTTTAAATTGCATATATATATATATATATAGAGAGAGAGAGAGAGAGAGAGACCTATTCAAAACTTATCTTCGTTGGTTTTCCAGATATTATCTTTTATAAGGGTATGGAGGACTGAGTATATTATAGAGTTACGACATTAACGTCTTTCCACTTCATTTGAAAATGAAAGGTGAACTTACGAGCACTTGTCTTCACATACACACCTGCTATTAATAGATTTGACCTTTAGAAATAAACAATAAAATACTACCTACACACCGGCATACTATCGCTGAAGTTTCTAGCTGACATTAATAATTAGAGACGAACTAATTACAAAATTGCCATCAATTTATCCATTATATTCATAAAATAGCAATGAGTTGTCGAGCTAAAGCTTTTCTATTATTATTATTATTATTATTATTACTATTGGTTTTATTACTCTATTATTATCATTAGCTGTTCCCTCTTATGACAGGTTCATTCCATTTCTCAGTGAAATTAGACCCAAAATTTGCCCTGTCCTCTCCTTCTACCCCAGTTCCCAAAATCATCTTCTTTCCTTGAAGTCATTCAATATTTGAATCCTCCTCCTTCCTTAGTTCCTCTTTCCTTTAACCTTTATTTCTATGAAGTCATTCAGAAGAGAGTTTCTCATAAGGGTGTGTCCAATCATGTTTGATTCAAATAATACAAAAGAGTTTAGAGAAAAAAACAACATAAAAATCTGTTTTGTCTTTTGGTGTATATAAGACCACTTATTTTGGATGGTAGAAATTGAAAAATTTACGAGTAGTTGCCTTGTGGTTTTAAGGGAAACCTTTTTCAGAAATGAATATTAAAATATTTCTTCCAAAAGAAACATAGAGCTTAATTTTCGTCAAATAGTAACCTCAACAGTTGTTGAATATCTGTCAAGGGTGTCAAAGTATTTGCTGAAAATATTTTCTATTCATTTAAAATGATTCTCATATGATGCCGCTATGCTCATAGCTACTATTTAACATATTGTGACATCACCAAGTGAAAAAACAATACTTATGTTTTTACTTGAGAAATATATTTACGGCAATAAAAAGTTCTCAGCTGAGAACTGTCTAAAAAACTGTACTCTCTCATGTTCATTTCGATCCAAACGTAAATAATATTTTAGAACCTAATCTTGGTTTACGTTCATGCTATAAGCCTATGTACCAAATACTAGTATATATTAGATATTAGGAAGGTTTATTATGTAGGAAATGCACCTGCATTCATGACTAAGGCGATTGGTTATGATATTTAGAAAAAATCACCCTCAGAGACACCGACCAGGATCAAACCCATATCTTTCGTTCGTAGGCAGTCTATTCCACCAAAAGATTAACAACTTAGACCATTCGGCCACCTAAGCGGGCTCATAATGATTCAAGAAAATGTGGGATTATGGTGTTTAGGAACGCTTATAAAATACAAATATATTTAGTCACGCTCGACATTATTAAATCTTATATTTTTCTTTAGTATATAGTCTCATAGATTTTTGATATGAAACTTTTTAGCGTTTATAGATTATGAGACATTAACTTAAGATAACTAGCTATTATTAGAGAAATTTTCTAATTTTTATATGTGATTATTTTTCACCATAAATTGTAAAGTAAATAGTGAGTACTTAAGTTAGGTGTAGTATATAAGTTATATTTTACTTAAATTGTTTGTCAAGCCTTCAAGTAAAAACTTATCACCAATTTTAATTAACGCCTCATTCTTCCTCTTAAACCTCAACACGATTTACTTTTAGAAAAATGAAGTTAAAAACATTAGAGAAAAATGTACCCATATTTCAATGTGGGGTATCGGTGGGAAACAATCTAGGTAAGAAATTCTGGATACAAACATTTGGGATTCAAATCCCAACCAGTAGACCAGGTTTTAAGACCCACAAGGCTACACTTATCAGACGAGGGTTCCTGGACAAGTTTTTATTGTGTGACCACTATTTATCTCTCTTAAATCCCCCTTAACTTACCTACAAAAAAAAATTCTAGAAAATTCTAATTTGTCTAGTGTTATTACAGTAGCTTGCACTTATACACAAAATATACAGACGTATAAGGTGTCAGGGAATGCCCTAAAAGATAATTTATCATCATCAACATCATCGAATGCTTCCAGCCTTTGGCCTGTTTGGTTTAGTAAAATACCTGCTTATTATTATTAGCACAGCGTCTTACTACCCGTTCGGTTTAGACGCACTTACGATAATGTGTAATGGTAGGATGATTGCGAGATGAAATGGAGGACCTACAGTTTAACGTGGGATCCGAACCACGGTGGAGGCCTGGCATTCCACACAGCCACAAGTTGTGATTAATACACGCCCTGTCAGAAGGTGAAGGAAGGGTATGGCAATCAGATAATTTTGTTCTGGGACCAAGGGTTGAACCCCGTACCACCAGCACATAAGTCCGATACCGTACCAGTAGACCACCAGGTCTCCGCCTCCTTATTCATCTATCCTTTACCCAGACTTAAACTTTTAATTGCTTCCATTATTCTGCTATCATTTGAACACTTTCTGCCGATTGCTCTTCACATCTCTTTCTTGTCCTCCGTAGTGGTATTTTTCCTATATACATCGTTTCTATAATTTCCTTTGGCATCCTCATAATTGTCCATTACATCTCAGTTTTGGTTCCTCTACTATCTAATATTTACAACACCCTCATTACATGCCCAAACCCCCCCACCCTTGCTTCTTTTACTCTCTCATGTGTTTCAACATCCTCATTACATAACCATTACATCTCAGTATTGCTTCCTCTACTATCTCATGTACTCCAACATCCTCATTACATGCCCATTCCATCTCAGTCTTGCTTCCTCTACTATCTCATGTACTCTGATATCCTCATTACATGTCCATACCATCTCAGTATTGCTTCCTCTACTATATCATGTACTTCAACATCCTCATTACATAACCATATCATCTCAGTCTTGCTTCCTCTACTATCTCATGTACTCCAACATCCTCATTACATGCCCATTACATCTCAGTATTGCTTGCTCTACTATCTCATGTACTCCCTGTACCACTAATCTTTCCCAGATAAATTTATTTCTAATTCTATTGCTCCCCATAACTGCTAATAAGCACCTCACAAACTTTATTCCCGTGGCCTCCACTTTCCTAGTCTAATAGGTAAATGCATGTGATAATGATAAAAGTATTGTTTTTAACATATAAAGGTTTATTTCTTGCCAGCCTTTCGTTCGAGTTTCTTTTACGACAAATTTTATCTATTTAAATATATAAAGAACAACATTGGCAAGTTTGAATTAATTCGGTCAATGTGTTTAAAGTATATCGTGAGTCATATCCATCAGAGCAAGACAAAAATAAATGCAACTCGAGGTATTTAACGTTTATTTTCTTAACTGATTTAATATAATTTATCACCAAACCCTTCATTCACCTGTGACAAGACATCTTGTGAATGTGAGGAATGCCAGTTCTCCACCGTGGTTCGGATTCCCAGTTAAACTGTAGGTCCTCCAGTTCATCCCACAATCACCCTACCATTACACATTAGCGTAAGTGCGTGTATCCCGAACGGGTAGTAAGACGCGGTGCTAATAATAATAATATAAATTATCAGTACACGAGAATTTTTTATTAACGAGAGCATTTTTGTTAGGGTAGGATATACCTTCCAGAGTTATCTTACACGCTACACTAGACACGAGACTTATGGCTTTACTCCCCATCCGAAGGAAGTTGGGTAACGCAGTTTCATCTCTCAAGAAAAATCAGTCCACCCTAACCGGATAACCACGAGACGACCACTATACCCCAAGACCACCAGGATCGATAAAATAGGTGGATTCAAAAAAATATATAACGATTCAATTGTTCAATAAATCAAACAACATGATGTTTTATTTGTTATTATACTCTGGGAATATTTTCTAGGTAGCTTATATAGGAAGGCTACCATTAGATCAATCACTCAAGCAAATATCTCCCAGCCCCAAACTGTTTGTTTTTACCTTATGTCACCTAAACAAGCGTGCCTCCCCCCCCTCCCCTCAAAGTCACCGGGCCCTGTGCAGCAGTACCGTTTGTACACCCTTAAGGGTTACCCTGTTAATTCATATTCATTTTAGAGTTTATTAAGGAATAGATAGCAAATAATATATATATATATATATTTAGCACCGCGTCTTACTACCCATTCGGGTTATACGCTTTAAGTACTAATTACGCTATTGGATTAGGAATTGGGAAGATTGAATTAGAGGAAGCGAACCTGCATTTGCGTGGAGTGAGAGTGGAAAACCATTTTAGGAAAAACCACTCCCAGTTCACCCGACCGAGATTCGAACCTCGATCTCCCCGTCCTCAGCAGTCGAGCTCAACACGACAAGCGCGTTAGCCAACTACGCCACCGAGGCGGGTGATAGCAAATAACCAAATGAATTTGTATTCAGAACGCAAACTCATTCTTATTCCTTTCCTACAGACCAGATGTTTCCATGATCATATTTAGTTGCTAAATTTTTTGGTCCAGCTGAGATGTATCGTATTTTTAATAGCTTTATATGAGCCCTATATAATACATATTTTATTTATTTAACCACTCGCTTCAGTGGCCAAATATTATAGAGACTCACTCTTGCTTCAGTTGGCAGTGGGATCAGGGTTAAAAACTGGTCGTGTGTATTGAGGATGGTTTTTCATACTTTTGTTTAACTCTTCCTCCGCGAAAATGTAGGTACAAAGATTCAATTTAACCTGTCTAAACAGTAATTTATTAGCATAGTTGGTAGTATTATTATTATTAGCACCGCGTTTTACTACCCGTTCGGGTTATACGCACTTACGCTAATGTGTAATGGTAGGGTGATTGTGAGATAGAAATGGAGGACCTACAGTTTAACGTGGAATCCAAACCACGGTGGAGTCCTGGGCAATCCACCCATTCACAAATTGTGATTAATACACGTCTTGTCAGAGGTGAAGGAAGGGGTTTGCCGATCAGATAAATCTGTGCCGGGACCGAGGATTGAACCCCGGCCACTAGCATTGAAGTCTGGAACCTTAACCCTAGACCGCCAGGTCACCAGCTGGTAGTAGAATACATAGATGGTACAATACGAACCGGTAGTAAGACGGGTGCTTAGAAAATAATCATAATTCTTTTGAAACAATAAATAACATGTAACACTGGTCATACTGTTTGAGATGTCAGACTCATAATGACAGATATTGCTGACGGAAAGAGTTGGTTTAAAATGAATTATTAAACACAGTTAAGGTAATGTATATCTCCACTAATCGCATAAATGAGATATTCTTTATTATAATAATAATATTTAACACCGCGCTTTACTACCCGTTCGGGTTATACGCTTTAAGTACTAATTACTCTAATGGATTAGGGATTGGGAAGGTTGAATTAGAGGAAGTGAACTCGCATTTGCGTGGAGGGAGAGTGGAAAACCCTTTAGGAAAAACCACCATCAGTTCACCCGACCGAGATTCTAACCTCGATCTCCCCGTCCTCAGCAGTCGATCTCAACACAACTAGCGCGTTAGTCAACTACGCCACCGAGGCGGGTGAATTCTTTATTGAATATTATGTCGAGAGGAAGTATTGCGGTCACCAACAAAATTAAAATTGATATTTTGATAAATTTTGACGTTTCATGACTTCCCGAATAAAAAATAATAGTTTTTAAATTTCCGTATCTCTTTTTGGCCATCTGTCTGTCCTTACTTTGGGTTAGAGCCTGAACTATTTTACATATATTACATATATTATTTAAAGTCTCGATTTTTAAATAATGGTGTGAGAAATTCTGTGCGGAGTTCTTTACCGTTTATTTACAGTGTAAATACTTATTTTTTTCAGATCCTACAAACCGTTTGAGCTATACGTATATTAAGCTAACAGGAGACCAATTGGAGACGTCAAATTAAACATATTTTTCAGGCCAAAAAATTTATATAAACAGCTCCATAAGGTTCTGAGCTAATTTTCTTAAATTAATTTAAATATGACAGATAACTCTTTCTATCATAATCTAAAGTGGATTAGAAAAGTCTCATGATTGTCTAAAAGATGGCAGCACTAGCTTAGTTTGATTAAATATTATGATTTTCGCCTCTAACACATATACTCTTCATATATTATAGCTACACTAATGTTGTAGGAATGAGAAATTTTGAATTTAGAGTGTGTTCCTGCTCATTCCGTGGAAAGAAAGTGGATACTCATTAAGGAAAAATTACTTTTAAGTATAGTCATGTTTCAAACTCTGATATCCCTATCATTATTATTAGCACCGCGTCTTACTACCCGTTCGGGTTATACGCACCCCTATCATTAGAAGTCCAGTGTATTGCCAAAGTAATGCCTTAGATTAATCTACCACCTAAGCGGTTCATATATATTTTAATATATAAAAAGTAGCTTAAATGATTATTTAGATCTTTATATTTTTTTTAACTAGATATATCATCTCAAATTTAAATTGGATACATTATCTACATCGTTTATATTAAATTTAATCATGTTATAAATTTTGAATTGTTAAATAATATTAACCCAACTGAATTGTATTTGAATTATTATCACAAAAGAGTATTTTTAAATCGTATTCCTCTTTCGAATATTGAATAATATTATTTCCAATAAATGGCTATTAATTCATGTATAAAATAATATAAAATATAGTGAGCTGGTTTTTATTCATAACCAATGCGGAAAATCCAACTATATACCCCTTGCTCCTACCATTACATCCTCTAAACACGCTACAAAAAAAAATTATGAATAGTTAACCACGTGGTATGAAAATAACTGCAATTGCTTTAGATGGTATAAGTATCCGTTTTCAAATTGATGCACTATATTTTCTTTTTTATAAAGCATTCCACAATATTTCAGGATATTTTATTTTCGCGTTCTGTGCATAACTTTTTTTATTTATTTTTTGAAAAAATATTCACATATATTTATTTATTCTTTACTGAAATGCCATTTTCTGGGTGGCTTTAAGTATTAAATCTTTTCTCCATACGGTTTATTTACAAAAAAAAATGCTAGGGATGTTGGATAAATGGCTAGAGTGAGCGAGGTTTGAGGAAAGGGTAAGGCGAAAAGGGTTTTAGTGAGAAGTGGGTGAAAGAAGGGGTTGAAAGAGGGGGGGAGGGAGGGCTGATCTTTCCATCCCGTTTAACCCGGGCAAAATGGTAGCTCCCACCCTGCGTGCAGTAAATAACTTTTGCTAGGAGAAACTTTATCTATCCTTTGCTTTAAGGTCGTTTTTTTTTTGGGTAGGATGGTAAAAAGTGAAAAAGGGGGGTTGGATCTCTGTTTTACTTTGGGTATTAACCTCTACCCCTTACCCTGAAAATGGGATGAAAAGGGGGTGGTGGTCGTAGGATTGCTAACGCATCAGGAAAGTTCTGGGTTTAAAGGTCTAGCCCCGTCCATTCATCCGTTGTATTTCATGAGAAACTGTACTTTTGTAGCCCTGTTGTCTGCATAGTGTTTGTTACGCTCGCTATGGGGCCATATTTTCTTGTTTCCAAGTCACTGGCCAGTGTCAGACATATAACTAAGAGGGGCTTAACTCAAATACAGTCAACATACTAATATATCATGATGTGGGAATTTAAATGATTGCTTAGTACAAAATATTAGCTGAGTCAGTAGCGTGCTTGTCTACTGAGTAAAAGGCCACGGGCTCTATTTCTGGTATGGCGAAATCGGTTAAATGTGGGTTTACCCTTTAATAGTGATGGATTAATGGCTGGGGAATGGGTGTTATGTCTGTTATAGATTGAAGATAGCTTATAAATCATGTGGTGGTATAATCAAGCGGTTCAGAAATTGCACGTTAAATTCCTGAATTCCTGGGGTCGAAACGTGAAAATCAATACTTTAATTGAAAGGTAAATATTCAATAGGTAAATAAAAACAAACTACATAGCTTTTTATTTCACTTTTTGAAGATAATATCATTCAGGTAAGCTCCCCGTAGGTCATGCAAACATCAGCACGTTATCCATCAGTTTTTTTGGAATAGATCATATAATTTTTTTCCGTCTTACCCCATACGATCGCATACAATTAAAGGGCTCTTACTAATTCCATAAAAATTGATAGTTGGCTAACTTTTTTTTTATTCTGTCTTCAATTTAATACCACATATAAAGTTTAAACACATATTTTAACTAATATAGCCGTGTAATTTGTGTATTTTTCGTTTTTATCTGATTACCAAACTCTTCCTTTAAATCTTATTATTAAATTATTATTATTATTATTACTATTAGCACCGCATCTTACTACCCGTTCGGGTTGTACGCACTTACGCTAATGTGTAATGGTAGGGTGATTGTGAGATGAAATGGGGGACCTACAGTTTAACGTGGAATCCAAACCACGGTGGTGGCCTGGCATTCCCCACATTCACAAGATGTCTTGTCAGAGGTGAAGGAAGGGTTTGGTAATCAGATAAATCTTTGCCGGGACCGAGGATTGAACCCCGGCCGCCAGCACAGAAGTCTGACACCTCACCCCTAGACCGCCAGGTCACCCTTATTATTAAAGAATGATATACATATATTTAAAAGGCCTAATATGTTGTCAGATATGGATTCAATTATTAACAGATAAAAATTATGATATGAATACAATTTTATAAATCAATAGGTTCTTATAGAGATAGGTTAAAAATAATGTTAAATTTACTTTATATTTATGTATTTTATATTATCTCAAAAATAATATTGATACATTTTGTAAATAACCATCTATCAAGAAAATTATAATTAATTCTAATTATTTAGTATATTTAATTTAATTACGTATTTCTAAGAAGTATATTTTCAAATTTCGTAACACATTAAAAAACAATAAATGGTTAACTTTTTTTCAATCCCTTATCTTACCACTTTCCAGATTTATAAGTATAAATTAGTTACGTCAAAATTAAATAAGGATTACGATGATATAATCTTAGAGAATCTGAACCTGAAAATTGTATAGGATGGTTAGGAAACTTTAAGGATTATTAAGGTCCTCAGTAATTCAGAAAAATATTTAAGCCCTTAAACTCCATTAACTGGCAATCCAGTATAATCAAAGACTGACGGATACGAGCATGTGCACATAAATGCAGGCTATGTGTAACTAAAATTCAGTATAATTTATTTGATAAAGATAGCTTTAAATTTAATATTAATTGGTGGGGTGTAAACAATTGGACGATATGTGCTGAGTATGGTGATGGACAACGTGCTGAGCTTTGTGTAACTTCCAGGGGACATTACCTGATGACATTATCTTCAAAAAGTGGAAAGGTGTTTTATCTTATTGTCTTATTTATCAAGTGAATATTCGCTTTGGGATTAAAGGGTTTGATTTCATGTTACTAACCCGCCTCTGTGGCGTAGTTGGCTAACGCGCTTGTCGTGTTGAGGTCTACTGCTGAGGACGGGGAGATCGAGGTTCAAATCTCGGTCGGGTGAACTGGGGGTGGTTTATCTTAAATGGTTTTCCACTCTCCCTACACGCAAATGCGGGTCCACTTCCTCTAATTCTATCTTCCCAATTCCTATTCCATTAGAGTAATTGGTACTTAAAGCGTATAACCCGAACGGGTAGTAAGACGTGGTGCTAAATATTATTATTATTCAAGTTACTAATCGTCTAATTTTTTCTTCCCCAACCTATATATTTTGTAAAATAGAAATGTTTGATGCAGTCATATAGTATTTTATCTTCTTCCTAATTCAACAGCCCAAAGGCTGGTTTGATTTCTATCAATCCGAAGCTGGACTGGCTATTTCTACCCACACCATCTGGAAAAAAAAATCTAATTTACAATGGTATTTTAGGAAGCGTGCTGGCTTTCTATTGCATTTAATACAGAAATTCTATGAATGATAGCGAAAGGTCCTACCAATTTTTTTGAGAAAGTTATTTTCCCATAACCTTCAGGGTTCTTTTAAATACCACAATCCAAATGGGGATGGCTTTACTCTCTCTCAAAGGGAAATTTCATGCAATGGATTTTTATCACTTAGTAAAGATCCATTGACCCCGTCGATGTTTGAACCCACAAACATTTGGTCCTGAGGCATGAACTTCAGCCCACGATCACTGAGGTCGACTATTAGTTGATATGTCAGAGTAAATAAAAACAAAAGTCATAAAGTTAAATTTACTTTACTAAAGGCTTTTTAGAGCTATCGTCTGTTAATTAAATCAGAGAAAGTTTACACTAAGTTTGTAACTTCTCCTAGATAAACGTTTATTTGTTTAAATTTATCACCAAACTTAGATTGAGCTGGAATATATTTCCAATAGAACGAATCGGCAATACATATAGTAATAACAGATCTTCGTGAGATAAGAGATCCAAGTTTTGGGAGAATTTGGTAGAATAACTGATGATTCTTATCCTTATATCAAGTAACAAACCTAAACAAAATGAGAAGTTAGTAATATCACATCAAACTTATGTTACAGATGTTAATAGGAGAAAATTCAAGAAGATTTTCCATAATCAATAAATTTCCCTCCGCGTGAGCCAAATTAATATACACATACACATACACACACACACACACACACACACATATATATATAAATATATATATATATATATGTGTGTGTAAATATCTAAATATAATTTACTTTAATTAGTGGATGTATTATCTATACTATGAACGTATTCCAGATTTTGTTAAAAATTGTGGTTTTTGTTGTACCTAGCTTAAATTTGCACAAAAAGCATTAATTTGGTTCTCACGTGGCTTTACATGTGATTTGGACAAGTGAATAAATCCAAAAATGTGTTATTTGTCACAAGGGAATATCATTCAGTAATTTTAATAACCAAATAATATATTAAGGGGAATATTACGTTTGTTTTAAGAGATGTAGACCTATATTTGTGCCAAGGGAAGATAAAAAATGCCAATACTCTAATATATTTGTAAACAGTTATGTAAAATCAATTTGAAAACTTTCTAAAATTTAAAATGTTTGTCAGATGAATTATCATCATTGTTTTCGTGTGTGTTGTTTATAAATAATAATTAACTATAATTGAACCTGCTTCAGTGGTCGAATGGTATAAGACGTCACTCCTGTGTTAGACTAGAACATTGATGACCTTGGAGATTGAAATTCGATTCCTGTTAAGTTATATTTTAATCCTGGTCAGATGTATTAAGGATGATCTTTCCTAAATAAGTTTCCACTCCTCCCTCTCATAAATAGAAGTACAATTTCTAAATTAAACTTTCCTCATCCGCAGCTTATTAGCTTAATTAGTAGACCTCACAAGCTTATAACCTAAATTGGTAGGAAATTATGGTAATAAATAAATTATACTTTAGATATAAACACAGTTTAATAATCTCTTATTAAAATTAATATTATGTTTAAAATAGCTAATTTAAACAAAACCAAATTTAATAAAAAAACTTTTTATCACAAACATAAAGTTAGATTTGTTTTTATTTTTCAATTCCTGTTTATTTAAAGCACGGGAAGAGAGGAAAAGTTTTCACACAACTTGTTTAGTCCGGTAATGGATCGACGCAATTTTACACCAGCGTCATTTATCTGTGGGCTCGGTTAATCCATTAAGGCCCATTTCCAACTCCCGCTTTTGCACTTTTACGTAATTATTCAAGCGAATTCATGGTTGTCATCATCATGAAAAGTACGTGGAAAACTACACGTCAGTGGACAGATGGCCTATCGTTCAAAGTCGGACAAAAAACGATATTTATATTACTTTTTTTTATTACAGCGTGTCTTACTTTAACCAATAATGGTCATACGCATACCTTAATTAAGTTAATGGTGTAGGTTTGATAAATGTAGTGTTTTATAGTAATTGTTACTCCAATTGTATCTAGATAAAGGAAATCATTAAAGATAAGGAAAAATACCCTCAGCATATTATCCCGTCACCGCAAAATAATAGAATGGCACTATAACATAAACCTTTTTTATGTTATTATATTAAACTTAATACTATTTTATAGATTAAATTAAGTATTCTTACTGTATATAATAAAACTAGTTTTTAAGCCTTTAAGTTATTAATAATTTTATTTATAAACAGACCTCTATAAAGAGAATTCCCTTAAATATTTTTTTAACTTTCTATTTAAACGTCAAGCTTTTTTTAAATTCTTTTTTGACCTATTCATTTTCATTTATAGCCAACTAAGGATCATTTATAATAAACAATACATATATGTTTGTTACCTAGAGCTATAAACACGACATAAAATACTAGAGAAAAAAACTTATATAAGCTATGGAACTATGGAACTAAAAACAGAAAATATATCTTATCCGTTTCTATTTTTCTCAAATTTGGTCTACAGCAAAAGGTTATTAAGTAGTCTTATAATTATTAGCTAACATGTAGTTCACACATACACGAGAATAGCAACTTTATCAATAGCTGGACACGTGGTGTAGTGGTTAGTGAACTTGGCGACGAGCCAAGGTGTCAAGTGTTTGATTCCCGTATAGTACCTTGGATATTTTTCCAAAAAGAGGAATTTCCCCTAGAGGTCACCAGGTTTGGATTAATCAAGAATAAAATATGTTTTACTCACTATCCCTATCAACATCACCTCATCTCATCAGGACATGGAAAGAGCCTCCATGGAAAGGATGTACGATTAATACATTCGGGTGTCCTTTGGTCACCGGGCCGTTAGTACTCGATAAACTTTCCACTGCTGGGCTACTAATTATGTAGCCTAGACGCGTAATATTATTATTTTTTTATACTTGATAAATTATACCATACCCATATTTTTCATATATATCATAGTGAAAACTGTAAGGATAGTTTGCAAACTAACAGGTAATAAAAGTTACCATTATCTCTAAATATTCATAAAAAAAAATTTACTTGTGTTTGGTTTGCAAGTGAGCTATACTGACCAATCAGCTTCCACCGTTGGCGATGATTATATCAACATGTCTTATGTGATGAGCAAAAGCCATTTGGCCATTAGTCCCAGCTCTCTTAACAGTAGCTGCTACTTATTTATTTAGGTAGCTCCTCAATTAATCTCACGAGGATAAGTTTGGCCATTGTCTACGTATAAAGAAGTCAAATCTCACTCTCACTTACTCACCTAATCATCACCGTTTATTCTCAACTCCTGAGTCTGGAAAATATAGATTTTGTGTGAAGGTACCGTAAAGCAAATATGATAATAAGGTAATATGGGGTTTGATGAAATTTGAACTCTTAACTTGTACAATTTGAGGGGGGGGGGGGCGATGTTGAATGTATTCAAACTTCACTTATTTTTATTTTGCACCTGCAGACTCTAAGACTTGACATTTAAATCGTGGATTTCCTTCTAGAATCGGGTGTGATATTTTTCGATTATTTTAAAATGTCATACACATAAAGGATGGAGAGTGGCATAAAGCGGTGCTAGGTTTAATTCCAACCGATCTCTATTAAATATGATACTTGGTGTTTTCTCAGTTCACAGATTAATATCATAACATTAGTTGTGAACGAAACCCGCAAAATGGGTTCTGAAATGCGCTGGAGAAGGAACTAAAATATAAATAACATCCTGTGTTGTGGAAAATTGAAATTTTAGAGGCAGCTAAAAGTACCACTCAATATAATTATAAATCTCCGAGAATTTTTACTTTAAAGTGTGATAAAAAATACTTTAATTTAGCAAGTGTATATAAGTTCCCATCAAAATAACAAGATAAATGTTAAATTTTGAAACTTCTAAGTAATAGTTAAAGAAATAGCGGGATGTAGTGAAAGGGCTCAATATCCCTAAATTTAGAAAATATCAAATATTTTTATAAGATATAGAGAACTGAGATATTTAATCAGGCAGAGATCACTTGATATAAACATAAAAATCTGAAAATTTCAAGTTTAAAAATAGCCTAATTATAGAAAATGGGAGTGGTAGCAACAAAACATTAAATACAATGTATAGAGTTAAATTCAGCCTAAAGGTGGGGAGAAAACGCCCATGAACCAAATTAGTCTTAAAACTTATCTGAAGGAGTTAGAAAAAAGAGAAATCAAAGTGTTCGAAATAATTCACAAATATATTATATGTCACTGCTTCCCAAATTAATGCGAAACAGAATATAAGCAAGCAATTAAATGCACAAATTCAAATAACAATAAACGTTTGAACATAATAAAGTCAAAAATTTGATTTTCAGGAAAGAGGGAATGAGATGTTGGGGAGTAAGGATGTTAATGTAAAATAAATGTTAGTTAAAAAAGTTAATTGAATTCAGAGGGAACTTTATATAGCAGTATTGACTTTAAATATTATTTTATAAGAATGAAGATGAATTGTACGGGTTTCAATATTTTTAAACCTAAAATAATAAAACTACTCCTCACAGTTTTATATTATTGCAGTTATTAGGACAGCCTAATAGATTATACAAATTTTAATTCTGAAATTTAAAATTGTTGAAGTGGAATATGGGGAGGATGGATCAACTAGAAATTTTCAAAACTAATATAAAATATACTTTTAGAGACTTACATAATTTAAATCTGGTTTTTAAATAAATAAACCTTCCAAAATAGCCAAATAGCGTCTAAACATATATCATTTTAGAATTAAAACCTAGGAAATAGATAGGATTAAACAGTATACAAAAAATATATAACACTTTTTCTTACTGTAGTGAAGTTGAAACTTGATATGGTGGTAAAAATAAAACAATTAAGTTAAGCAAATAACTTAAAAATGTGTAATTGGAAGTTTGGGAACTGAAAAAGGATGGGATGAAACTGATAAATTCATAGATATCAAAACTACATACAAAATCTACATTTACCTATTGTGGAAAATTTAAATTCACCTGATTGGTAAATTTTCGTAAGTTTATGATGAAAAATAATAGATTATGGCTGAAAAATTTAGGTTTACAAGGAATAAAAAATATCTTATAATAGACGAATACTGAAATAAGGTAATCTCAAAGTGGATACATACATAGTTAATAGTCGAATTATAAATTAATGTTTAGTCGAAGTATAAACTAATGTCTATCTATGAGTTAAATAATAATTTAAATAAACAAATCATGACAAAAGAGCCTGGTAACCATGAATTTCTTTGTGAAATTTTGATGATCAATATTTAATATGTTTCTTTAACAGAACCTTTTATTTCATTTATATTCTTTAATTAAGTGTTATGCTCACTTTTACAAATTATTTTTGTAACAATAATTATTACTTAATTTCATTTATAATATGATAATGCTTACGTAAAGTTTGAGATGTTTGAGTACTCAGTTTGCGTACTAGGAAATATATAATTTTATTAATAGCCGACCTGATGTTGAACGTCTCAATTTAATAATTTGTTGCAGATTAACCATTGATTAACGGGTCAAAATTTTATGCGATATAAAGGGGAAATTTTCATGAAAAAATCTATATCCAAACCAAAATAGCTATAGTAAGGGTTAAACGGATTCTTTTATCTACCTTATAATTTGACATAATTTGACGGTTGTAATATTTAAATATTCACTTCCACAAAGATTTAATTTTAAAGTGTTTAGAGAAATAAACTCTTAACAAGTTACTTTATTACTTTATTAGAATGATTTGAAGGCTTAAATTTAATAATGATAGTAGTAATAATAATAATAATAATAATAATAAATTGTCACTAGATGAGTTAAGATATTTTAAATTTAAATACTGTAGATGCAGTGTAGGAGGGTGAAAAGTCTTTTATAAATTCGGGGAAGTAAACATAGGCTACCAAGTTAAGTTAATTAAAGTGTTTTAAAAACAAAATAAAAGACAACAAAATATTCCATTTTATAGAAAATAGTGAAATTTATTTTTCATAATAATTTAATATTAAATCTTATTTATATTTTACTATATCCATCAAAGTTTAGGAAAAATATTTCAACGTCCTTTTATTTAGATTAGAGTCATTGAGTGACAGTTTTAATATAAATTTCAAAATACGTTCTAATCATATCAATTATGAAATGTATGCTCATTTAGTGATCACGCTTTTAAAATCGGACCTTTTTAGGTATTAAAATTGTGGGATGTATAATAATCCATTAAAAATGATTTTGGCCTCACACGGGACAGAACCAAAAAATCTCTATAAATATAAACTACCACCCTACATACCAAGTCTAGGGGACTTGGCCTCAACTTTGACAAAAGTAAAAACTAAATGGAAGAAAATAAATAACAATTTACATTTAAAAAAAAAGTAAATAAATGACAAGTTAAATATTAAAAAATACATAAAAGTAATTTTCTTTTATTTGCATAACTTTTAATGAGACTTCACTCTATGTTTTATGATTAAGAACACGGGGTAAAAACTGTAAAAGTAAAAATTTTTCTCAAATTAAGTTACTGATTACATTTGTAGTACAATCTTGATAACTTTATAATAGAGTTTAGATTATTATAAAAATTAGTATTTTCACTACCTATAAAATTTAAAAAAAAAAAATTGCTGGAATTCTTATGTGATTTGAGACATAAAAGTTGTCGTACTGGAAAATTGGTTTTGTGACTTTCCCACTTTTCCACCATTACCGTTCAGATGTAATTTAAATGCCTTTTACTTGAAGAATATAATAAAAAATTATAAAACATATTCTTTTATATCATTTGAACAGAGAAAAGAGTTTTAGAAATCTTTACATCTCATCTGTTTTTATTTAGTTTAACCCAATAAAAGAATGCACTAAAACTTTTATAGCAATAATAAGTTTAAGATGTTATTATATTATACTTGGGGCTAAGCATAGCTACGATATGAGTAATTTCAGATTTCATATGAAGATTGTTCCTTATTATTTTTATGTATTTTGAAAATTTTTAATAATATCAGATTGCGTGATTTTTGTCCTTGCCTCTGACAGGCTATCAAAATATATGAAAACACTTAATATGTGCGTTGCATCAACCAGCTATGATCTGCCATCTTGAATTCTTTAAGTTTTTCATCTATTTAATAAATAAGGCATGGTCCTACCAAATTTAACATATATCAGATTAAATTAATATATTTCATTCACCATACTGGATACACCATCTTGGATTTATAAAATTTAGTATTTGTCCCATGAAGAAGCCTTTATTTCGTAGATTCCAAACAAAATTTCATTTATCCAGGGTCTCGTAAAAGGGGATAAAAATACCTGGAAGGACATTCAGGCACAAGGCAGATATTTTTTTAGATCTTGCTATAAATATATTCGTTAACTTAGTAACAAATTATATAGCAAGATATAATCTTATTTATTTAATAAAATACATACAATAAAAAATATATTATTTATGAGATTCATTAAAATGTGTAATATAAAACACATGTTTCAAAATCAGATATGAGCATACATTATTATATATATATATATATATATATTTATGTCCACATATGTAGGTTTTTTTCATATTAATAAGGACTTTTGAATAGGAAATTTAATGTTATGCTCTACTATGAATAGAGATCTTTTCTCAATGTTTCTGTAACAATTTATAATATTTCATCGATGCTCATTAGTGGAGTCTCTCTTCAACAATGTATATTATATAATCTATAGTGAGTATTTTGATAATATCTCGATTTTAAGATAAAAGATAAAAATTCCATGTGGTACATTGGACCATCTATTATTATTGGTTCCAGGTGTCTTGGATACGAAGGAAGGACTACCACTTGCTGACAGTAGGTCTCACGACCTACACGGGGGATGAGCGTTACCAAGCTATCCATGTCCAGCATTCGGAGGTAGGTGGATTTTACACTGTACAAGATGTCGGAAAAATATATTTACAACCTAGAAACTAAAATAAATAACTTGTAACTAATTAACACTTATATAAGTAAATATTGACATTGAAAGAACCAAGTTTATTTATATATTTATCATACCAAGAGAAAATATTTTAATCATAGAAAAATCGATTACTATATTATGAAAAATATTTACTTAACCTGAAACCAAAACAGTGGATTTTACAATTCTGTATGTCCGTCTGTACCTTTTAGATCAATTTTTTTCAAAATTGATAAATAGCATTTATATGGCTATATTTTGGGTCAATTATTGTATTTTGTTTTTACATCTACCCTTAAAATAAAGGGTAATTTAGTTATAAAAATCTAGCAAATATAGCGTAAGACTGTGTACATATAACTTTGTATTAGCTTAAGCATACTGAAAAATCTCTACGTTTGTGACATACCATTTATTTTACTTGTAAATGGCTATCACTCAATTCTATTTATTTTTTCCAATATATATATATTTGTTTTCTCTTTCTAGAAACTCAAACTTTTATGTCAGTCGAAAAGTATGTTTTCCCGGTTGAGCTAATTTTATTAACACACTTCCATGAAAGTGCAGGGCCTACTTAGGATGGAGCATACTCATATATGATTATTTTTAGGGTTGTTATAATATGTATTTATTTATAGGAAATACAAGATATATTTTCTTATCTTTCACTAAATTTACTGATATTTAGAATAAGTTGATTTAAAATAAGTCAATTTTACACTCTCACATATGATTTTGCATATATTTAACTTCAATGCATTATCATATAGGGTTTAGTGCACTATTATTATCATTTAATTTTTTTAAAGCAAACCTTACACTATTAGCACTTTAAGGGACAGATTAAGATCAGAAATGCAATTTCAAAATTCCAAAAGGGTATATCATTTGATGTTTAACTTTTAATCGATTAATTGGATGTCAATGTCAGGGTCTAAGTCAAGGGTAACGTAAGTGAAGGTCAGTTAAATAAAATTGTTTGATAAAAATATTGTTTTCCCTAAGATAAATCAGTGGATACATTTTTTTTTAATTTACACCAGATCTTACCACCCATTTGGTTTAGACAATCACTAACTGATTACGCTAATGGTTTTAGTGATCAATAAGGATATATTTAGATGAAGTATAGCCAAATTTGAGTGGAGGGAGAGTAGAATAAAATTTAGGAAAGACAACCTAAGAACACCTGACCAAGATTTGATCCTCGGTCTCCCCATTCTTTGGCAGTCTAATCTACTGGGACAATAGTGAATTAGACCATGTGGCCACCGGTGACCTGGTGAAATAGGGGTAAGTTGTCGGACTTCTGTTTTTGGGTCTGGGGTTCAATCCTTGGTCCCGGCACAGATTTATCTGATTACCAAACCCTTCCTTCACCTCTGACAAGACGTGTATTAATCACAACTTGTGGATGTGTGGAATGCCAGGCCTCCACCGTGGTTCGGATTCCACGTTAAACTATTAGTCCTCCATTTCATCTCACAATCATCCTAACACATTAATGTAAGTGCGTATAACCCGAACGGGTAGTAAGATGTGGTGCTAATAATAATAATAATAATAACAACTATGTGGCCACCAAAGCGGATTCTCTTTAGTTGAATTTTATCCTAAATATTGTTTGATTCCTTTTTTTATTGAATCCAAATCTCAAATCCACTTGTAGCCAGGTGAAAATATGTAAAATGAAATAGTTGGTATCACTGAAAAATACCAATTTGTTTTTCATGTATATTACTTCATAAACAAAAAAGATAAAACCTTTTTTTTAAATATATTCCTGACTTTTTTTTTTTTGTAATGTTGTTACTCTCCAAGCTAGACAAGGTTATATAATTACTTTTACCAATTCCTTAAAGTTTGTAGCCACCTATCAAGTCTTTATAATTTCCAAAAAATATTTAGATTTTTTTTTATTATAGAGAAATGCTCGAATACCATATTTTTAAGGTTTCATAAATTGTTTACACACTTAGTAATACCAACCTATTTTAAATATTTCTTATGGGCATTGGTTTTATTAAAAGAGAACTTGTGAATGTTGGGAATGCCAGGCTTCCACCGTGGTTCGGATTCCACGTTAAACTGTAGGTCCTCCATTTCATCTCACAATCACCTTACCATCACACATTAGCGTAGGTGCGTACAACCCGAACGGGTAGTAAGACGCGGTGCTGCTAATAATAATAATAATAAAAGAGAAAATTACTTTTTCATCTAAAAGTCTTTTGATTAAATGGTTATTTACTTTTAACTGATATTCAAAATCTTTTCAGATTAAAATATCTTAAAATTTTATATATATGCTAGCCTAAAGTTAAAGTTTCAACCATTTCGGAAAAAAAAAATTGAGTTTCTTATATTAAAAAATACAAAAACTAGCTATCTAAAATCGCTTTCCTTTCTTTATTACAAAATCATCTCATCCAACGCTCAACTATCATGATAATAAACAAAATATTATATTCTAATCTAAAATCGTATATAATAGCCCCTTTTCATTTATTTGACATAAAAATATTTAGATATATATATAGATCTAAAAAAAAAATTGTTTTAAAAATATATTTTTTATATAATTTTTTTTTCTTACTTGGTACAAAATATACGTTTATTTTTATAAGTATAATATGGAATGTCTTGGCATGTTTTGACTCCTGAAATTAGCTGTACTATCTATCAAAATTAGGAGTCATCCGTGGGGTAAAACGGAACCAACCGTAGACTAAAACTTTCTAAAGCCTTGTTTCCTGTGAGAATTGTATTACCGAGGTCTAGTTATCCAATTAATAGCTGTTTGGAAGGGTCGGGAGAGGGTCAGAACGAGATGGGAAACTAGCAGCGCTCTGTGGCTTAGTCGGTAACTACTATTTTCTCTGCAGGTGATGACTTAACGAGGTGGCAACACAGGAAGATACGGACGGCACTAACAAGGTGGCCGGGAAACATTAGGGTGACAGGGGTGTTGCTTCTATGAGTGTGTGGTCTGCAACCCCCTCCCATCCAACCCCCTTTATAAGCCCATAAACTCACTAACCTTAACCAAACTTCTTCCATAGACGTTAGTAGGGGCAGGTAATTCAGCAATTAGTATTTGTGGCCTAAGTTGTCTTTTTAGGATCTAAAACCAATTATTTTATTTTTCCCTCTTTCCTTAGAAAGTGTTTATTTTTCAGATTTAACGTGTTATTTAATTTATTATAAGATACATTATCGAATTCACGTTGAATTGTTAATATTAATTTAAATATAGTTGTAAAATAAAATAATGGTAAGGAAAATTGACCTAAATAAATTATATTATATAAAGGATTAGAAGTGTTTAAATATTGTTGTTAAATAAAAACGCAATGAGAAAAATCGATATAAATAAATTATTTGAAATTATTTAAGATGAAAAAATTAGTAGTGTTTAAAAAAGTTATTTCTATATACATATAAATAGTGTGACACAATCATAATATATTATTTCTCATAGTATATATAGAATTTGGAAAAATATTTTCAAAAATTAGTTATATATAAAATACAATTTATTTATTTTTTATGAAATGATAACTAATATAAACGAAATCGTTTATTAGAACTAAATGGATTTCAAAAATTAGTGTATTAGTAAGAGTTACCTATACCTATAGATATAATTAGAATAAATATAGGAGTAGATATTTAGATCAAATGAAAATGTAGAGGACCTGGTAGACTGAGAGGGTGACAAATAAAAAATTCCTGAGATGTTTGGGTGAAAAGATAACCATTTTGAATGTCATTCTTAGATTAAAAAAAAGGGAAACTGGATCAGACCCGTCCATGGAAGGAAATGTATTCTGCATGACGTCATAGAAGAAAACGTTGAGGGAAAGACGAGCTTAGAAAGGAGGAGGATTAAAATATTAAAATATCTTGAAGGAAAGAAGAAAATTCTAGAAGTTTGAGGAGGAGGCAGAAGACATGTCATATTAGTGGTCTAGATTCAATGACAAAAGATATTGATCTGTTGTAAGCCAGAATACTCAATACTAATAATAAATGATCTCACCAATCCTCTAGCTTGAGGTAATAAAACTAAATAAAACGACTGACATTATTGTAACCTACCATTCCTTCCATTTGTTATATTCTGGAAATTTTTTAAATCTCAGGAGACATAGTATTAAGGTAGAGGGTGTCTACGACTACAATAATATACCTCAAACAAAATATAAAGAATCAAGTGGAGAACAGTTAATAAAAAAAAACTCATTACATTTATCTGCGAATTGAACCCAAGTTTATTTGTATTTTGCAATCTAGTTTATTGCATTAGTTAATCCTTAGTGAATTCAAGCGTAAAGTTCTATATCATCCAGGTGACCTGGCTGTCTAGGAGTAAGGTGTCAGACTTCTGTGCTGGCGGCCGGGATTCAATCCTTGGTCCTGGCACAGATTTATCTGATTACCAAACCCTTCCTTCACCTCTGACATGACATCTTGTGAATGTGGGGAATGCCAGGCCTCCACCATGGTTCGGATTCCACGTTACACTGTAGGTCCTCTATTTCATCTTACAATCACCCTACCATTACACATTAGCGTGAGTGCGTATAACCCGAACGGGTAGTAAGACGCGGTGCTAATAATAATAACTACTAAGTCGCGCTACTCTTATTAATTGTATGTATGTTTTAAGGCTAGTGGTATGTGGATGGCGTGCAAGAAACCGAGAACATTTGGCAGCGACTAGAAAAACCTTTCCCCAAGGGAACTATACTTTTCTCATAGCTTCTTTCCGAAACGGAACAGCAGTTGCGTTACCGCTCCAAACGCTATCTCTTGGTGGGACCTAAGTAAACACACTTCTCCGTGGAAACACTTCCCAAGAGAGAAACGCCAAATACACTTCGATGGTTCAGTTTAAGGGAAAAAAAAAAAAAAAAAAAACTCTTCNACTTTTTACCGTATATCACTTCGAACGCACTCTTCTAACCCTCCCCCCGCCCTGGCCCAGAACTACAACTTTTTACATCCCCCTTTCCTCATCCCTGCACCGAAAGCCAGAATGTTATAACTTCACTTTCCTCCTCACACAAATAATTTAACTGATATATTTGCACAAGGTCTCATTAAAAGTTAGTCTCGCCTCTCTGAAATATGGTCCATACCATCGAGTTTAATAATTTGGAAAGGATGTTTATTTTTTGGGAAGAAATTATTTTAGGTTTGTAAAAAATTATAGTAATGGGATAAGTACAACTTTATTTATATATATATATACACATATAAATACATATATATACATGATGAACGTATATATATATATATATAGAGAGAGAGAGAGAGAGAGAGAGACAGACAGAAAGAAATCTTGTAGAGTATGTTCAAAATTTATAACTGAAACTCGTAAGAATTTAATGAAGCAATTGATTGTATTTAATATCGGTAGTTTTCTATCCGTTTGGTTTTTGAAAAATAAATTTAGACGGTTACTTACTTTTCTTAATAAAATGAAACATGATAATAATTATAATTCGTGATAGAGGTAAATCATTTTATGTTAGTTATGTTAAAAAATGGCTTATATTATTTTTAATACACGACTAAATGTAGTATTTATTTATGGTTGTGTAATAACAATAAAATTAATAAAGTGTTGGTGACCTGGTGGTCTAGGGGTAAGGTGTCAGACTTCTATGCTGGCGGCCAGGGTTCAATCCTTGGTCCCGGCACAGATTTATCTGATTACCAAACCCTTCCTTCACCTCTGACAAGACATCTTGTGAATGTGAGGAATACCAGGCCTCCACCGTGGTTTGGATTCCACGTTAAACTGTAGGTCCCTCATTTTATCTCACAATCACCCTACCATTTTTCACATTAGCGTAAGTGCGTATAACCCGAATGGGTAGTAAGACGCGGTGCTAATAATAATAATAAAGTGTTAAATATTTTGTTACAAATATAATAAATGAGCCCAGATTCGTATTTGTTTAAAATTAGAGAAAAACGTTATATGTATAAGTATATACAAAGTTTTACGTATATGTATAATTATATATAAATATATACATGTATGATTATTTGGCAAGTGGCCAAATTGGGGTTCCAAAGAGTGGCTTGGAGTTTTGTTTGGATTTATCGTTTTCCACTTTTCCTCCAAACTTTTGGAGGGAATTAATTGCCTCTCATTCTAACCCTAAATATATTCAACATTAAAAATAGTCAGAATTTATGAATTTACCTGTCCACATACTGCCCTTTTCTTAAACTTATGTATTTCTCATACATCATATTAACTCTACCATAGATGACATTCATAATTTGTTTTTGCCATTTACTCAATTAACGAAAATACACATAATATTCTTTGTCACATCAGTTCATAGATTAGTTCAAAATATCATAAAAATTTAGAAATTACTCAATTTACATGTTGAGTATAGTAATAATATGTAAGCCTTTAAATATTTTCACGTCTAAAGTTTCAAACATTATTAATATGATACCCCAGAGGAATTCTTTTTATTTTTTGCTCCATTTTTTATGAGTTGCAATATTTAAAAAATTACTAGATACCAGTTTTATTCATAATCTTTAGTAATTATTTTGAAAAAAGTTGATTTCTTATCTTTTACTTCTTATGTTAGCTACCCTTAATTTTAGGGTTTGCTAGATTTTTTTTTAAAGGATTTTAGCAAACAAACATTATTTAAATCCCGTACATCAAGAGTTAGTCTCAATAGTAGAATCGAATCTATTATAGTTCAAGAAACAAACAGGGAAACTATATTTAAAATACTCATTTTGTTTGTGCCAGGTGCCCTTGAAACGTTGATATACAATATAAAAAATATGTTTTTTTTGTGTTTATTTTATGTTCGCATTATTTTCCCTCTCTAAGATTTCACTAAAAGAAACGAGTCGTGCCTTTAGAATATTTGTTGTATTCTGTGAGATAGTAATGGATAAATGTTAGAATGAGGGTTAAGGAAAGGATTAGGGTAAAGAAAATAAAACTGGTGGTTGTGGCACTGGTGAGAGGAGGAGCGGGTGTTGACTGTTGATAAAACAAACCTGAAGATCTTTAAGTGTTTTCTGTTTATCTTGACAAAATGGGTGATACTAGATGTCAGATAATACAGCTATAGTTTAACATTGTTCTTATGAAGGAATAATTCTTGATAGATTCTTACGACTCTCATATTACGCGCAGGATAAATTGTATTGCTATATAGTTTATAGTGTTTTACTAAACTAATTATCAAAATATATAAACTATATATATATATATATATATTAGCTTCATCTAGTCAACTTTGTTTTTAAATTTTAAATCTAAAAAAAAATGTATAAGAATATTTTATTTGAAGGGAAAAGAGAGATTTAAAATTTGTGTTCTATTTATATTACTTTTAGTAGTTGAGAATAGAAAATCTCGACTACTCGTAATCAAAGTGTCAGTATGTAAAGAAGTTCTGTTTCCTAAGACCTCTAAAACCGTTTAACTACTTTAGATGATTTTTTTTTTAAACTATTTTGATTCTTACCGGGAAGAATTTGGGCTATTGGTTGGACAAATTAAGTAAAAAAAAAATATACTTTTTTCTAAAGATTTGGTATTAAAACGCATGCTCATTGATGTATTCTCCTATTGAGTAAGAGTTAATTATTTAACTCAATCGCCAAACCCAAAGAGAAATTACATAATATATTTTCATCTTAAATCCAAAGAGAAATTACGTTTTAGTTTAGTTGGCTGTTTTGAATTCACGGATGCTTACCAACGAATTTCACTAATTAGAGTATATGTGCAATTATAACTAGATACATTCTTAATAGATATGAATTTTTTTTAAATCTTAGGTTCAATTACTACCCTGGAAAATTTCTAAGCTCTCGAAAAAAAAAATTCTCAATCAAGGAGCTGAGAAGAAATCTTAAATGAAATAAGATTGTTTTGCACACAATGTGGATTGTCAAATGCAAGGATTGACACAGGTGCAACAACTGTTATGACTTCAGGAAAAAATCGAACCCGACAATATTGATCAGGTGGTAAGTTCGTAAATTCCTGATTCAATATTCACAACTGCGTTAAAGTTTAATTTAACTTTAGGAACAAAGACCATACAACATTTTTGATCAATCGTCTCCATGCATGCAATAAATACTATCAAAAGATATTTCAAAAATATAGGTTTACAGTTGTGACAGATATCCTAAATAATATAGATGGCATCCCAATATAGGATGACGCTCAGAAATGATCCGTTATTGAGTGTTGAAGATGGATAAGCGTTCGAATCTAGTTTTATTGTGGAAAAATGAACTTTCATCAAATACATTATTTTTGTAAGTAAAACCATAAGGGAAAGGATCAAGTGAGATTATGTATTATATGATAATGAGGGGAAGTAATATCAATATGTACTATCCAAGGTACTATACAATTAGTCATCCATCTTGAAAAAATTAACAACCTTATTCAAATACTGCTCTGATAATCCCCTGAATGTGCTTAACTTCAATGAGGTTGTGCAATGAAATGTTGGGAAAATGAAGAACTTCCACTGCCCAAAGTAATGTGTTTCAGTTGAGGAATCCCTCCAAGAAGTGATAGGTGCGTCCTTCAGCATGTTGTATACAGTATACCTGAATAAAACAGTGTTGTTTAATTTGAGAATTCAACTCCATGTCATCAATAGTTCAATTTCCGTTTTAAGATCAGCATAGCGTGATAGACGTAAGCCACGTATTCTACTAAATGGTTTGCAAAGCCCTGTGATTATTACTAGAGGATTATTTATACCGGAGAAGTACTTTTAAAAAGGACTCCAGGCTCTGTTCTACTTCTTCACTCAGATATTTGCTCTTCATCATATTAATATGTTATACATGACATATCCTCTCCCACGCTGGTTCGCCTCATGGAAAAGCATGTCAGGTGACATTTAAGAGATGATCCAAAAATTTAAATTGGAGAAAAACCTTGGATATGCCAACCAATTTAAATTTAAAGGTATCTCTCTTACAAGACCATGAAAGAATTGAAGTTTCTTCTACCAGGCAGTTCATACGGAATTATATTCTAGAGACTATTTGAGAGAAAATAAAATGGACATCAATTTCTATTAAAGACTTTTTATGTAAACATGCTTCTATTGAACACAGCACAACTTATAGATATGAGTGATGTGTTGCCATTTCATAGGCATCTCCGAGATACTTGGTTAAAAGTGGGAACAATATGCAACATTCAGGTATAGTCTCTAATGTTTTAAGAGGAGTCAAAGAAATATTTACTTTGTGCGAAATATTAAAGCACAGTTTCACATCAAAATTACTGCAAACATAATCTGAATGATTGTAAAATATTGCATAATATATCAATTGAGGATCTGAAGAGAGTTCAGATATTTCAGAATTAAAAATGTATTCATAGGATGCATCAACGTATTGTTTCCAGGAGACTTTAGAAAAACTAAACGGCGCATTCCAAGTTAAGAGATCTGACGATATCAACGCTTTCATGAAAAGAGAGTCCATATTATGCACAGACGTTGCTGAGATTTCCTTATCAATGAAAATTTGGGTCCACTTTTGCGAAAACAGAAACTGGACTTATTTGTTGATATCTTACTGAAACTCGGCAGTGGAGTTTTTTTTATTGACACGAAGCTAAGATGTTCTTGAATGAATCTTAGATACGAGTCTTGGCAAAGTAAGTTAAGAAATTAGTCTATTTATTTATTCTGATACACTTCTGCAAAATCAGCTTCTACGTGATTCCAGGAGCAAGCTATTTCAGCTCCAAAAATAATTTGGTTGATAAATTTACGATTGTATTCTAAATGATTTCGAGGCGCCGTACCATCCCGCTGCCATAGTCACTACCCTTTCTAATTTTTTTAAACTCTACTAAACTAGTACTTTCATCCGTTCACCCCCTTTAATTAAAATTTGACACAGCCAATTTTTTAAATGCATAATTTTAACCCAGATAAACTGTGTAATGAACCCATTTACAGTTAAATAAAATGCAAAACTTTACGTAGAAGTGAATGTCAGGAAAGGTTGCACAACGGAAAAGGAGTCGTGATATCAAGACTACCCATGATTCCATCAGACCTGCCCTAACACTTTGGATCCACGAACTTTTCTATCAAGCTTTGCTATGCGATGAGCATCGACAAAGCGCAATATCCAATCCATATGGCAGTCATTGATGTATGTGGCAAGTGTTTCTCACATGTAAAGCAACTACGTGGTTTGTTCCCGAGATATTTCTAGCAGTAGCCTGTAACTGTTCACTCTTGATGATAAAACTATTAAAGTCGTTTACAAAGATTCTTTTACCAAACATTTTTATACTTTATTTCCTTAATTTAATACAAATATTCTGTGTGGTTAATCTTAAAACAGAAAAAGTTTCAATACATTGAGTTTTTATGATTTAGAAGAAACATCTTTAATCAACTACAAAGTTTTCATCATGGTAATCTATATGTAATAATTTGTGTGATTTCTTTAATGTATGGGAAATTGTAATATATGGGTTTAGAAACGTTAATATATTAATAAACATATTTTTAAACAAATAAAATATTTTTAACGTGATTGACACTGTAGGTAAAAGCTAGAATTACATAGACACATTTATAGAACATAATCTTACGTCATTTAGGTTGAATATAAGTAACTTAAATAAAATTAACAATTTTCTATTCTAGCTAGATGTTTTAGAAATTCAAAATATATATTTTTTAGAATTAATATAATTTAAATTAAACTTAACAGATTAGATTAAATTAAATTAAACTTTGATTTGAACACTTATTTTCGACTGCATACAACATTATATTAGTCTAATAAAAACATAAATTGTGGTTAAATACTACATTTATCTGTCAATATCATGTCATAAAATAGCTAAATCTAATGAATGACCAACTTACTCTCTACTATAAAAAAAGTCCTTCACTTATTGATTTTAATAGATGTATGTAATATTGAGATATTGAAGTGAATATTTACGTTGAAGAGGGAAGTTTATTTAAGCACGTTTTACTGCCAAATCAGGCTACATGCAGATTTCATCTTATATTAATTAGTCTAAAATGGCTAGTATAAGGAAGGTAGAAGTTAGAGAAAAAATATCCACAATTGCATGAATGGAGGGTGAAAAATCACTAAATTAAGTCCACCCTCATCACATCTACTTGAAATTTGAACTAAAAATCCCATGTCAACGGCAAACCAATATAAATTAGTTATTTTACATTTTGACCTTGAAATCACCAATATATGTTAGCAACACGTAATTTAACGTAGGATCATAATTATATATCATCTACCAAAGACCACTTTTGCACTTAGTAGGTATTTATATATATTATTCTAATCTCTATTAAAATTATTTTGAAAAACATATTAAAAATTTAATTGCGTTTTATTTATTGTCTTTACTTTATCTAGATTGTATTTAAAAAAAAGATTTAAAATATAAACTGATTTTTTTTTTTGACAAAAATAGGAATATTGTGGTTTTAAATCAACTAGAATATAATTTATCGAATTATTTCAAATTTAACCCTGATTAATATAAGTACAATGTAATAATTTAAAAAGCTGAGTGTAGCTTCGGGCATTAACAGATAGTGTTCAATTCTAAAGAATATAAATTATATTTATAGCGCTTATTTTGTATAATTCTATTTTATTGTTGGAACACCATAAAGCATGCAAAAAAATTATTCAACTGCGTGTAAAATATAAAATATTAAATAATCTGGACCACGTTATTTTTAACAATATGTAATGTGTTTTAAGTAATTTTATTTATGGAGATTTTTTAGCAGATATATTTTTCAAAAAAATGTGAAAATAATGAAGGGAAAAACCCCATTTCATTTAACAGCCAGCCATTAAAGTGAATAAACAATAAAACATATGGTTTGATTAATATAATTGAAATTGTATATCAAAATAATACACAATGCACAAAATAATACTAGAAGTGTTTTTTATTATTATTCAGAACTAATACATTTGAACAAGCGCTACGCTTTAACTTCGGCTTATATACAACATTTCTTTAAAAACTAAAAAATTAAATATGAATTCTTTTTTTATATTTACTTTGTTTTAAGATTTACCTAAGATACATACTTTTATAAATTTGTAAATATTATTATATATTTCTAACAATGTTCATTTTTATTCGTTAAGGAGTAATAATAAATTTATAGTAAGGTTTATTCTTTTTTTATTTTCTTCTACTTAATTTATATACTTTTATTCTATAACAAGATATTTCGGTAATTTTTCTCACTCTTCAAGAGTTATTTGTATTTAAGATGATTGATTTTACTTCATACTATATGAAAGTTTGTAAAACTTAAAGATGGTGAAAAAATCAACGAAACATGTCGTCGTCATAAAAGAAAAATATATAAAATAAGGAGAAGGGAATAAAAATAAAATATAACATTACTATCAAATGTTATTATATATTTTAACTTAATTTAAATAATAGATAAAATAGCCAAGCTAATATATTAGTTAATTACGGTTATAGGCGCTTCTAAAAATCACATTTCTTAAATTGAAAAATGAGCTGGTCATGGGAAATTAACCTGAAAACATTGACTTAGTACCCCAATATTCTTACCACTAAGTTATTTAGCAGTTAAGTTAAAGAATATGATATCTAGAAGCTTCTATAACCGTAATTAACAAATACAATAACTTTATTCTTTAATCCTTAATGATAAGTGCATTCATACTGTTGTCATTATGCATTTGGTTTCATTAAGCCTTAGCGTATAGCCCGAACGGGTAGTAAGACGCAGTGCTAAATATTATTATTATTTCATTAAGCCCTACTGGGTTCAAGGTCACTCACTCTCTGACAGTTCGTGATCATAATTGATCACTCATAGGTAGCTGACGATTGGCACACGTCTATCACATACCGCCTTAAAATATGAGAAATGAATTACCCTGGTCACGTGACGATTCCTTGGTGCTCATCGGTTAGAGCATTGGTGAAATAAACTAAATGGCCCGGTTGCGATTTCCGTGTTAAGATATCATTTTTCAATTTAAAAATACGATTTATTTATATCGTTAAAATTAAAATGAAATTAAAAAATTATAAACTTTATATTTTATACTTCAATTTTGGAAATATGTTTATAATATATCGATGCGTTGATATTAATGTAAATAGGTATAAACAAAGACCTATCTTTCCTCAAATAAATTACTTGTAGGGCTGAAATGTTAACAGAGTAAAGGATAGTTTTAGTGTTTTTGAATTTACAAAACTGCCAGTCTTATAAGATTTTTTTTTTATCTTTTTTCAATATTCTCATTTTCCTATAGTAACATAACATTAATAAGATATTTAAAAATAATCTTCATTTGCTTTTCAGACCTATTTTATAACACAAATCAGGTTATTTGTATTTTTTAATGTTATTTTTTAAGTGGCAATGTGTGATGTCATTAATATATAAATATATATATATAGCTAATATTATATAATTATATATAACTAATATTATAGAGAGAATAATATTTGTATAACTTATTTCCTATTTAAATACGATTTTTATTATTCTTTTGTAAAATAATACAACAATAAGATTTTTATTCTATATGTTTTTATTTAGACCTAGACGCAGATGGAAGGACAAAATTATAATTGACCTGAATGATATAACTAGCTCAAGATAGAGATAGGGTGTAAAGAGGTGGACTGGACGGAACACGTTCCAAATAAGGATAGGGAATAGTGAGGTTGACTGGATGGAACACGTTCCAAATAAGGATAGGGAATAGTGAGGTTGACTGGATGGAGCAAGCTCAAGAGTGTAGCAATATCAAGATATGGTTAGGGTGAAATTAAGTGTATTTGATGGAATTAATTCAAGATAGAAATATAGTGAAATACGAAGGACTTTTTAGAATAAGTTCAAAATAGGGTTAGGTGATATACTTTCTTAAGTACAGCAATGAACTCTCGAGATCCTAAATACATAGAGTAAGTAAGTTACCCAATACATAAGCTAAATATGTTCTAAGAAAGTTTTTATGTTTCTAAACAACACTGCTAAATCTATATAAAATCCGTTTATCTATAAAATTTTGATAAGATAGATTATTCCTTAATACACAAAAATACTATTTATATTTATTTGAAAATAGAAAAAGAGGTTTTCTTATTTATGGTTTCTATGCTAACGAGTTTTATCTTATAGTAGTTCTGTAGTATACATTCACTGCCTCCATTCAAAAATTCTAACTAAATTATGTCAAGAGACCCTCTATTTTTGTTAATAAATGTGTAATATTTCTTGTTGGATTTCATATTGAAATATATAATATAATTTCTCCTTGGATATGAAGCTTAAATTTTCCCTTGGTGGTCAGTTTATAAGGAAAACCATTTATTCCTATAACAATTATACATTATTTTAATTTATTAATTGAGAAAACCATTGTTAACGTTGTTTAAGATTTAAGTGGTACAGATAGATCTGTGTGGCTATATCAGTCATTTATATTTTAAATACAAACACTATATGAGCAGCAAAATCACAAAACCATTCTCATGCATTAGTAATGCCGGGATCACGATCAACTTAACGTTAACTTAACGTGACCTTACCTTAAGAAAAGAGATGTGTGATTACGATTCACTTAACTTAGCGGAACAATTCGAGCCAAACATCTGCATTCTCGAGTATGATCTGTGGTTTTTTAATATTCGTAAAGTGATGATCTGTGAATTTTTAGAGTTTTAAATTGATATAATAGGTATCTATATTAATTTTTTTTTTAATTTTGCTATACTATTTTAGTTTAGTTATTTTGTTTCAATGTCTGACAACTAGAACTTATGCTAAAGAGTAAACATTGGTCATAATACCAACAAATGAATTACTAAATATTCCTTTTGACGTCATTCGCAAAATAATTGACTAGCTAGATCACGTGATACCCTTCAAGTAACTTAAAGTAAAAGACATATTAGGACATCTCTTTCGTTAAGTTAACTCCAAGTCAATGTTAAGTTTACTGATTCGTGATCGCTTCCATTTAAACACACGAGGAGGTCCTTTACGTTAGGTTACGCTAAGTTAACTTTAAGTTAACTTTAAGTTGATCGTGATCTCGGCATCAGCCTAAGTTCAAAGGATGTTACTGATAAATTTGATTAGAATTGACCATCATTTTAATTTATCATGTAATAAACTTAAAATTAAACAGTAGGGGAAAAAACATGGTCTTAATCCACTATATAAATAATGTTGTCAAATTTGGATTTGACAAATAATAAATACCTCACATTTATAAACATTCTTGAAGAATCTAAATATAATCAGTACAGTTAAGACATTTTACTAAAATTGATTCATTTTTGATACAAAGAGATGTCTAGTTTTCTTTTAACACAGAAAATTAGATTTGATTGAAAATTGATGTATCATGATATGAATTTAATAAGAATATTCAACTATTGATCTATCATTCTGTTAATTTTTTGTGAAAACAAAATTAATTGGGTGTTTGACTAGGGCCTAATGATTTATAGATTAAAATGTGAAGTACTTATTTCATTAAAAATCTTCCATCATATATGCGTTATGTGTATCCTATTTTTAATTTAATCGTACATATTTTAGATTTATTTCTACACATTGAAGAGAAAATATTGTGATCGTCAAAAAAAATAAAAGAAATTGAGATAATGATAAATTTTGACGTTTCATGACCACTTGAAATAAAAAAATAATTTTCAAAATGCCATCTGTTTGTATATCAGGTTAGAACCAAAACTATTTTACCGATTGGGCTCAAACCTGGTGTATAGGGTTTTCATATTATTCCCCCAAGAAGTTTTAGAAATTAGATACCTAACCCTAAATTTGTGGGTAGTTTACTTAAGATCAAAAAGAGTAAAAATCTATTTT
Organism: Timema douglasi; assembly: GCA_901482245.1. Classification (NCBI taxonomy): domain Eukaryota; kingdom Metazoa; phylum Arthropoda; class Insecta; order Phasmatodea; family Timematidae; genus Timema; species Timema douglasi. The sequence continues at coordinate 42,223 of CABEEJ010004334.1, forward strand.
ATATAAATTTCCTCAAACGATTTTGATCAGATATTATATCTAGATATTGTTTAAAATTATAATCAAAATATAAATACTCATATTCTTATGAAAATTATTTTGAGTGTAGTTTACATTAAGGAAATTTTCCAAAATTCATCATTTATTAGCAACTATTTGAGATACAAAATAACTTTTCTTTGTTAAGTTGCAGTAGGCCCTATCAATAAAAATAAAAATATTTCTTTTGAAATACATTTTAATAAAACCAATAAATTCTGAACTATACACAAATAAATATATACTTTTTAATTCAGGTCTTTAAAAATGAAATTAATTTTTATGATATTTGGTAGGCAAGGATTTTTCTCTCATCTAATTTTTTCTGAAAAATTATATCATTAAAAAAACATATTGCACTTTTTAAACAAAAAATTTATTAATTTTAATTGTTGATTATATTCGTTATAAATTGAACAATTTCTCTAGATACAAGAGTTTGAACAAAATGGATTTACCAGTAACCTATTAATACTAACTAAAATCTACTTTTGAATTCATCTAAACTTGAGAAACAGTGCTATCAGCTAATACACGGAGAGTTTTGGTTAGAAGATATATATCTTAAACTTTATTAAACTCTAGACCTTGGTATATATATGCTTCAGGGTCAGACAAGTAATTTCTAATAAAGATTATTGTATTTTGCTAATAGGTATAACTAATTTGAGAGTATCTTATTATCTGAAGACTGTTCAAGATAGAATTGAATGATGTTAATATCTAGTTATTTGTAACAAAATACTTCTATTTTTTCTCATAGGATTAAAAATTATTTATAATTTAGTTTTTTTTTTTAATCTTCTATAATGTTTCGTTTGTTTAAAAAATATATATTTATATCAATTATTGTAATAATTTAGTAACCAATATTGATTAATATTTTAAAGTGTTAGTATAGAAATGAAAATTTTATTTAAGGTACCCAACGATGCATATTTTAAAACTAAATTATTTTCATTATAATAAATAATAACCCAGCAAAAGTCAGTTAAAATGTATGAAAAAATTTGATTCAAGAAATAATCTCTAATAATGTGTGAGGAATTTTTTATACTATAATATTAAACATAAATATTTTAATCACTTAAGATATCTATAGCTTTAAATATTAAATACTAAAATTAAAGGGTAAAAATTAAAAAGTTTATTTAAATATGAAATTTACACAAGTAGTTTTTTTCATTTATAATAATTACAAAATTGGGAAAAACCGCTAAATTTTAAACTTAAAATTCCTTTTATCACGTAAGCTGACTTAGATTAATTGATGACAAAAAGATAAAATTATAATCCATTTTCCCTCCAAGAAATATAAAATATTAACTGTATGAAAATCCCATTCAATCGTTTCGTCTGTAAACCTATTTAAAGAGAGACGCACTGAAGAATATACAGACACTATGAAATACAGAGATAATAAAACAATTTCTGAAACCAAAAGCACATAAGTCTTAAAATATATCATAAATTATAAGCCAAAAATTTTCTCGAAATTTATGGATAGATTGTGATATTTTATGGTTCTAGGAACAATAAAGTTCACTACGACATTTACAAAAGGTCGATACCCATCCTTGTTTTGAATTAGCTTTATCAGGTGTACCTCATTACAACCTATACCTATATTGAGCTATTTCTATCCAGTCCACCTCATTACAACCTATCCTTATCTTGAGCTAGATATCCAGCCCACCTTATTTCATCTCTTATATTTCAGGTACATTATAATTTTATTCTTCCATCTACATTTAGGTCTTCCCATTAGTCTTTTGGCCAGTCAATACCCTGAATAAATTTTTATAATTTTCCATTCTTGCCATTTTTGACTATCCTAACAATGTCTTGTGATGAGTACATGGTGTGTAAATAATCATTATGTAACCTCCTCCACACTCCAGAAATTTCATCCTATTCTGAACCAAATAACTATCTAAGTAACTTGATTTTAAATACCTTAATTATTTGGTTTCGTCATGTAGGTTAAGAGAAAACCAGTAAAATTATGTTTTCGAACACAATACTTTATTTATAAGTTATATGAGAATATCAAATTCAATACCATTATTTAATCTCTTATCTATACCCTCTTTGTGTTTGTAATGAAACTAAACTACAATAAAACTCTAAGTTTTAATGTCCCGTGGGATTAAAAAAAAAACACTCTTTAATTGTTTCACGCAATATTAACAAATCATGGCGGGAAAACACATATAAAAAATAAATGTGTTTTAAGCGTAGGGGATATATTTTTTCATAATAGAAATAATTTATTTAATCTGGTGATACGAGACAAATAGAATATCAACAATATTTACTAAGCTCTAGTGTAGAGTCTTTAAATATTTACCCTTTCATTATGTGAAGTACAGGCGTATTCAGTGTTTTATAAACGTGGGTAGATTATTTTTTAAATATTTGAACAGGGAGTATTCGCTTGTGCAAACTAGAATCTTTTTGTAGTAACTTTTATTTATTTTTATATGTCAGTATATTATGATTTTTTATTTAGCACCACGCCTTACTACCCGTTCGGGTTATACGCTTAATCACTAATTAAGATAATGGATTAGGAATTGGGAAGGTTGAATTTAGAGGAATTGAACCCACATTTGCGTGGAGGGAGAGTGGAAAACTATCTAGGAAAAACTCCCACCAGTTCACCCGAACGAGATTCGAACCTCGATCACCCCTCCTTCTCCTCCTTGGCAGTCGAGTTCAACACGACTAGCGCGTTAGCTAATTACGACACCGAGGCGTATTGATATACTATTAGTTCCTAGATAATATTTAAGAAAAAAATATTATTCTTTAGCATCGTGTCTTACTACCTATTCGGGTAATATGCTTATACACTAAATACGGTTATGGATTTTTTGATAATAAGGATATATTTAGAGGAATTTATCAGCATTTGCGTGGAGGGAGAGTGGAAAACCAGTTTGTAGAAACCCTGCTCAGTTCAATACATCAAGATTATAGCCTTCATCTCCCCGTCATTAACAGTCTTGTTCAACACGAGAGTAACGATTTAGACCATGTGGCCACCGAACCGAGTAAGAAAAATAGTTACTCTTTATAAAATTCTGTCAATACCTTATAAATTTATGAGAAATCACATTTTTTATATGTGCGTTTACGTATTTATCTATGTACTGTAGAGCCACATATCCTGTGTATATCAATATTAATTATAGTATTTAAATTACAACTATAAAATATAAGTTTTTAAGTTATTTAATTCATTGAGAATAATTTATGAGAAGTTATTTAATATAAATAATTTAAAGAAATAAATAGACACTCCATTGAGTAGGCCTACAAACAAGGATATAATTCATACTCAATGGATCATCAGTAATTATCGAGATTATAGCTGGCCTTAATGAAGTGTTCTTTTTTTACTAAATCATCTCCTGTCTCATTTATTTTTCTTAGTACTGCGTCTTACTACCCGTTCGTGTTGTACTCCTATGGAATAATTACGCTAATGGCTTTAGAGATTATAAATTTTATATCAATTAAGTGTGGGGGGGGGGGCGGAAGGGGTCACAAATTTCAAAATAACTTTCAGTACAACCGATTGTCGGACACCTTAGCTCAGTCTGTAAGGGTTCTATCTACTGAGTTAAGGGTCAAAGGTTAGTATACTGGTACGGTTTAAAAATGTACCAATAGTGGTTCTACACTTTCACATTGATGAATTAACGGCAGGGGGACTGGATGGTGTGTCTGACCTGGTATTAAGTTATATTATAAGGCGTACGAAGCTGCGTAAGACCTAGCAAGACAGTAGTGGAAAATATATGGCTTGAATAAAAAAACTGACTCGAACCACATTCTGGAAACGGTAATTGATTTAGGAAAAAAAAATACACCTTGCCGAGAATCAAACCTCGATCTCCCTTTCATTGGTAGTCTAGTCTATAGCGATAGTAACGGATTAGATGATATATTCACTGGGATGGGTGTCTCCTTTATTAAAAACTATCCCGGCAAGGATTTATCTGATTACCAAACCCCTTCCTTCACCTCTGACAAGACATCTTGTGAATGTGGGGAATATCAGGCCTCCACCGTGGTTCAGATCCTACGTTAAACTGTAGATCCTCCATTTCATCTCACAATCAACCTACCATTACACATTAGCGTAAGTGAGTACAACCCAAACGGGTAGTAAGATGCGGTAATAATAATAATAATATTAAAAACTAATACTGCACGGCGCTGCCTACTGTGGTATAAGAATTATTTAAGTACCCTCCGCCCGCCCCACCCCCCATCGCCATGGTGCCAAATTTAATTTTAAAATGTTATTTCTGAAATTGAATTCTCATTCAGAATTAATGATTGTATTCAAAAATTTGTTTAAAATAGCCTAATTAAAAATTTAGTAAAAAAATTTAAAAATCCAGCTTCGAGGTGTATACAGTGTAATAAAAAATAAATATATAATATATTTAATATAATAATAATAAACTTATAATAAAATAATAGATTTAAATAAAAAAATAATGTATATTCTTTATCTATCTAATTCGTGTTTTAGTTGGGCGCCACCCCTGGTATCTAGGGGAAAAATAATAATCAAAAAGGAACAATACATTTACCTCGGCTATAAACTCAGTGGCACAACGACTCTCAACCTCGAGACCACTGGGTGAACTTAAAACTAAAAAAGAACATGAACAATTTAGATTTTAAAAAAATAAATGGATTGTTGAAAAAAAATGTGATTAGGGCTACAAATAAAAATAAATGTATAAAAAAAAACAATTGTTGGCACTTTATGAATTTATTGTGGTTTCCTTTTTGTCCACATCCAAATCCTACCTATGGAATTCCGGTTAGTTATAATTCTAATTTAATAACGTTTAGCACAGTATTGTTGAGACCAAAAGAAGAAAAAAAATATATATACAATCAAAAAAATCAATAATTAGACATAACATATAATGTTAATTATTTTGTTGTATTAGTCTGTCCTTCTGGAAATAAGAGTTCTGGTTTATTAAGAAAAGAGAAAAGAAATGATTACAATAATCATTAATTGAATAGTTGGTTTGACCTCACCCATACTGAAAACACCATCTTCATAAATTTTGTTTCATTTGAAATTCTTCCACAATTTAAATAAACACAAACATTGCAGCTCTTACACACTCTCTTAGCTTCCTTTATTTACTAATTTCACTTTAATCTTTCACCTTTTAACCACTATAAAAATAATTTAAATTGGGAGCCCACATTCATTTGGCTCCATCTTGGACCACCAAACCAGGAAGAAGTCCCACTACTATTCAAAACCTTCTAATCTTTTTTCAAATTTAAAAATGTTCTATTCCAAGTCCAAAGAGAAAACAAACTATGTATAAATAAAAACGAAAATGAATTGTTGGCTATAGACTAGTGATAAAATAAAAATGAAATGTAGGTTTAATATAAGTATTTAAATATAGCCAATTGAATAAGAATAATTTTTTAATAAAGAATAAAATGTCTATTTCCTTCTGTCAAAATTAAAAATCGCGCTCGTTTTTATTCCTTCCAAATCACGAAGTTCACTCCTCACTCGTTTGATAGCGCTGGGCATGCGTTAAAACAAAGATGGCCAACCTTCAAAATAAATACAGTCAATCACACTTCTTAAAAGGATAATTAATATGCTTAATAAAAGGTAAGTGTTCTTCCTTAAATCAAAATTCTTTATTTAAATTATTTAAAACAATCTTTTACGTTGTTCCCTCCGTCCTTTTACTTAGTTTAATATATGTAAACATTGTCATTAGTCAGGCTGGGAATCAGCTGATGAACTTTGAAGATTTCACAGGAAATAAATGGGAAAATAAATTAGAAATTGTTCATAAAAGTAGAAAAAAAATAGGGAAATGCAAGGTAGCGTGGCAAATTACATCACAACAGTGCATTCCGTCCACCTATGCTGAAACATTTTTGGACCTTTCCCGCCGTAGATTTGTCGCACACAAACAAACAAACACACAAATAAACACTTCCTTTTATTATTATAATATATACCTCTTTTCTTCAGTGTACTTTTCTCATTATTGCATCAATGATGTGAATACATTGGATATCCCTGATATGTGATAATAATAATAATATTTAGCACCGCGTCTTACTACCCGTTCGGGTTATACGCTTTAAGTACTAACTACGGCAGTGAATTAGGAATTGGGAAGGTTGAATTAGAGGAAGTGAACCTGCATTTGGGTGAAGGGAGAGTGGAAAACCATTTAGGAAAAACCACCCCCAGTTCACCCGACAGAGATTCGAACCTCGATCTCCACATCCTCAGCAGTCGAGCTCAACGCGACAAGCGCGATAGCTAACTACGCAAACCAGGTGGGCTGTGTGATAAGACACACACGCAAACAGAAAAGAGAAGAAAATATGAAGGACCCCATATTTTATAAGGGCCCTTCGGAGAGAGGATTTATTGTAATCGCGAGAAAATCGAATAAGAGAGTTTTATGTATGTTGACGTTTCGTGGCTCGCTGATCCTTCACTGTTGCATCTTTGCAACATGCTGTAATGTACTGAGTAATAAACAAAATTGCATCCTTTAATACACAATACTATTATTGAAACAATATTATTAAATACATATCTGAATAATATTTTATTTTTGCATATTCTATTAAAAAAATCAAGGAAAATTACAATAAGCTTAAACTGTATGATGTTATTTGCCACCCTACCTTGTATTTCCCTATTTTATTTCTACTTTTGTGAACAAATATAATTTAAATTTCCGTGAAATATTCGAAGCTCGCCGGCATGTTGCCAGCCTGACTAATGACAATGTTTACATATATTAAATTAAGTAAAAGGACGGAAGGAACAACGTAAAACATTGTTTTAAATAATTTAAATAAGGAATTATGATTTAAGGAAGAACACTTACCTTTTATTAAGCATATTAATTATCCATTTAAGAAGGGTGTTTGACTGTATTTATTTTGAAGGTCGGCCATCTTTGTTTTAACGCATGCCCAGCGCTATCAAACGAGTGAGGAGTGAACTTCGTGATTTGGAAGGAATAAAAACGAGCGCGATTTTTAATTTTGACAGAAGGAAATAGACATTTTATTCTTTATTAAAAACATTATTCTTATTCAATTGGCTATATTTAAATACTTATATTAAACCTACATTTCATTTTTATTTTATCACTAGTCTATAGCCAACAATTCATTTTCGTTTTTATTTATATATAGTTTGTTTTCTCTTTGGACTTGGAATAGAACATTTTTTAAATTTGAAAAAGGATTAGAAGGTTTTGAATAGTAGAGAGACTTCTTCCTGGTTTGGTGGTCCAAGATGGAGCCAAATGAATGTGGGCTCCCAATTTAAATTATTTTTATAGTGGTTAAAAGGTGAAAGATTAAAGTGAAATTAGTAAATAAAGGAAGCTAAGAGAGTGTGTAAGAGCTGCAATGTTTGTGTTTATTTAAATTGTGGAAGAATTTCAAATGAAACAAAATTTATGAAGATGGTGTTTTCAGTATGGGTGAGGTCAAACCAACTATTCAACTAATGATTATTGTAATCATTTCTTTTCTCTTTTCTTAATAAACCAGAACTCTTATTTCCAGAAGGACAGACTAATACAACAAAATAATTAACATTATATGTTATGTCTAATTATTGATTTTTTTGATTGTATATATATATTTTTTCTTCTTTTGGTCTCAACAATACTGTGCTAAACGTTATTAAATTAGAATTATAACTAACCGGAATTCCATAGGTAGGATTTGGATGTGGACAAAAAGGAAACCACAATAAATTCATAAAGTGCCAACAATTGTTTTTTTTTAAACATTTATTTTTATTTGTAGCCCTAATCACATTTTTTTTCAACAATCCATTTATTTTTTTAAAATCTAAATTGTTCATGTTCTTTTTTAGTTTTAAGTTCACCCAGTGGTCTCGAGGTTGAGAGTCGTTGTGCCACTGAGTTTATAGCCGAGGTAAATGTATTGTTCCCTTTTGATTATTATTTTTCCCCTAGATACCAGGGGTGGCGCCCAACAAAAACACGAATTATACAGATAAAAGAAAATATTATTCTTTCATTTAAAACTATTATTTTATTATATTATATTATAAGTTTATTATATTATTATTATATTATATATATATATATTTATTTTTTATTACAACTGTTACAAAAACATAGCTTTAAAATGACATTTCTTGAGTTCCTTAATTCAATTAGTGTTTTTGTATGTAATAGCGAGCGCACGTGGATAACAACTATAGCAAAATAAAGCAACATGATAGATCCCTCAGACACGTGATATAACTTGCACGAACTATGCAATGTAAATATACGGTGACAATGCACAAGACGTACTACATCATGACTGGCACCGTTGCGTATTCACAACATCCCTAAATGGTTCCGGTTAAAACTCCCATATCTCAGAAAAGAAACATTTTATTGAATGTTTGATTACATAATACTAGGCAGCAGGAACTAATAATTAAAGAATAATTTGAAGGGATCCAGACCAATTAACTTTATCCTTTTAAATTACAGCAATTGCGAAAAAATATTCAACAGTGCCATTCACAGAACGTTAAATGTGAGAATTGAGTGGCAAACTTGTTTTTTAAGCGTGCACAATACAAATCGATAATTAACAGCAGCAATAATGGCTACGTAGATCTTGTTAGATCGTGTTGACACATCCAAAACCGCTTGGAAACTAAACCTGTCGGCAATAAAACCTACTCTTGTTTGTTTTCGAGCAGTAACTTATTGGTTGTTAAGCTCATTTGAGCTGCCTACTCACGCCTGGATTGAACAGTTTGGCCACCTATTTTTGAATCTATGCGTTTGTTTATCCTGCTGACAAACTCTGACAACTACATACAGTTAATCGATTTAAATTACTTTTTATATTACCTTAGCTTTGATGTGTTATTTTGATCAGTAACACAATTTGTACTTCAAAAATTAGGCAAATATTATTTGAAAATTTAAAAAAAATATTTTTAAATAACAAAATGTATTATCTATTTAAGGTAGTTAATATAGACTTTATTATCTGACTGAATATATCAGCATAAGTGAATTTCTATAAGCGAGTTAAAAAGGGCCTTCCAATTTTGCTGGGAAAGGTATTTTCACAAACGTAACAGAGTTATTTTACATGCCACAATTGACATGAGACAGAGGGCTTTACTTCCCATCCGAAGGAAGTTGTGTTACGGATTTTATCACTCAAGTAATATATGTTGACCTCAGATGGGTTTGAACTAACAAACATTTGGTCTTGAACCAAGTCCTTTACCCAAAGGCCAATGAAGGTAACCAGCTATCATACATGTTGCCTTATTTTTTGTAAAATGTAGTTACATCTTTTAAATTCAATAATGTAAGAGGAATTTAAAAAAAATAGTAGTTTGAAATAAAAATTTTCCGCATTTCCTTGCAGGTAAATATATATATTATAGAATCCACCCCTATACACACAAAAAAGATTAGATTAGACCAGGCATAGACAAGCTTGACGTTTATTCTGGGTGATCATCAATGAAGGTTAAGCACATACCTCGTTAAAATTTATTGGTGGATGTTTTATCTAGAAATTGTGTAAAGAGCATAAATTACATCCAGTTGTTTCTAGATAATGTCGTTAGTGTTACATAATTTGAATAGAGGGAGAGTGGAAAAGCACTGTCAATGCACCAGACAGGGATTCGAACCTGTTCATCCCCTTTATAGACAGTCTAGACTATAGAAAGGGTGACACCATAGACAATGTGGCAACATGAGAAAGTGTTTACAGTTTTTCTAGTTATTTTATTAAACATTAAATAGCATGTGGTTTTATATATCACCAAAATTTCCCCTTTAAATATTTATTTAATAAGCATGCCTCGAGGTTCATTGTTTTGTTTAATCAGAGAATTTAGTTGTGTGTTTACTAAATTAATGTAATTTTAATTATTATTCGAATTTTTAAGCCAAGGCAGTTATTATTATACAAATGAAACATTATTACTTGGATTATATTTGAACAAAGTTGTCATTGTAATAATTAGTTGTCAATAACATACAGTACATTAATATGAAACAACATAACTATCTTGGTTTATTTTAGAACCCCACATAAAAAAATTACATACCATTCATTAGATTAACCTTCCGATAGATATTTTGATTGGAGAAAGTTTTAACCTCATGAAACTTGTCAATAACATATGCTCTCACTGTATCTATTCATAAAAAAACCCATTTCATAGGTTTATAGAATATTAGTTTAATCGCTGAGGAGATATGGTTTATGGAGGATATTATAGCATTATTTGGTAAATTAACTTTAGCTCAGTAAAATATAATTCTAGCTCAGTAAAATATAATTCTATATCTTCAAATAAAACAAATTAAATTATAATACATTACAGCTCTAATATTATATAAAAGTAGCTTTACCCGTTCTTCTTAACGTTAAGCAACAACAAAATTATATCAAATAAGAACGTAGATTATCCGGCTGATCATTATTTATATGGTTACACTTTTTACAACCCTGAGCTAACTATGGTAGTTATATAACTATGATTATAATTAATAAATTAATATAAATTAAATATTTGGTATAATAATACCATGTTTACAGACTAAGTGAATAAATAAAGTTAATTCATTAACAACGAACACTTTAACTAGGCTCGGGCATAAAAGAAGATAAATTCACTAATAGAAATTGTTATAGAATTTTGTTGGAAAATATATCATCACATTAACCAAAGAATATAAATACCTTATCACAAATGTAATATTGAGTTACGAAAGGAACCGCCCCCATGTTAACCTTCACGCATAACACTCTATTTGATTCCTTCTACACACTCCAAATAGTATCGAGATTATAATTATCTTCCTACAATAGTACTCTTCTCTATTGTAGTTCTCGTAGTTTCGTTCTATATCATTAACAATTTGAACAATATAAAACAAGAATATAGAACATAAAAATAAACTCTACACAAACAAAACAGTTCATGAACTTACCGATTGTATCTTCTGGATAGAGCAACCACCAAGACGGGCCAACACACGTGGCATCCTATTAGGGGTGTGGACCGAGTGAGCTATGATGTTCCAACAGCTGACGTCACAACAACTTGATAAACGATACATTAAAGTGGGCCGGCCAGGAATTGCCTTGACTAGAGGAAGACTGCTTATATTCTGCCCTCTGATGGGAGATACGTGAATTAAATCCACACCATAAGGAGATTGAAGGAATATCGTTTGGAAGTCAGATGGAGCTCTGACAACAAGTGGTCTACGTGATGATCGAAAGCTTTTTGAAAGTCAATTTGACGTCACCGAGCGAGTGTTCTGTTCTCCCACCTTGCGTCCCTAGCAACGAAACCCTATAAAGAACAATGTTTGTGTATACTGCGAGGACTATTTGATTTCAACGCTTCAAGGAGGAGTGCTATCCTGGACTTGAACAATGTCAGGATAAACATTCTTGCATTATATTCTACGGACTAAATCTATGGTGGTATATATTTTGGACTCTTAATTTAAATTCAACTCTTAGTGTTAGCCAGATAATGCTTCTTAATTTTTCTATTATCTAATTTTTTTTTCTTTTACTTGAACATATAACTTTAATTCAAACTTTATTTATTTTCTGCCACCACTTGGGCGCTAAGGTCTGTCACGATACTTAGACTTTTTAGATAATCACAATTATTAATTGATCTTGTGTTGGACGTGTTAAATGTAAATTGTTTTGAAATTGTGGTTACCAGTAATTGTATCTGCAATTTTTAGGTCATGTTTCTTTTAAAGATTGTATTTTGAAGTATTGATTAAAATAACGTAACTTTCTCTCGTCGATAAAGTTAATATATTATTAGACAAATTGACATTAATTTATTTAACAAATATTTTGCTATGCTTTGCTTCAAATATTGTATTATCTTTAATATTAAAAAGTAGAGTTCTTGTTGACATTTCCAATTTTTGATTTTTGAGACCATGTAAAGTATTCTGCTATGTTCTTATTACTTTGAATAAACCGTTCATAGATTTATTTTTTAAATCTTGAAAATATTTTACCTTTTTATCTGTTTCTTTGAATACTCCCTCCCTTTTATATTATTTGTGGTCGTAAGTAAAATTAGAGTGGGTATAACACAAAATATCGTATATAGTAAGCATTATTATTTTCAAAAGTTCATCTATCAATGTTGCCAGAACTTGTTTACTTCAATTGTTATTTCGTTGATATATAAAAGTTAATTTACCCTTTAATTTGTGTTTTTATCGCGACGCTAATGGATCAACTTTAAGTTAATCTATGGTTTTGTATTAATTTATTTTTAGAATATTTTTGTATGCTTGAACAAAATTCAATTTTTCTACACTATCGATACTTTATTTTTTTGGCTATTTCCCACACTCACTTTTTCAAGTTATATCAATTAAAATATGTATATATTCCCTATAAGTTTGTACAATAAATATTGCATGAGATTAAATCATTATAAATTATTATGTACACATCACATGACATTATTAGGGTAATGAAATCTCTCAGGCCAAGGCAGGCAAGACATTTGGCATGGCTTGAAGAGACTAGATTTTTTTCTATGATCTGTCTGGAAAACCTAATTGTAGGGGACCGTTGGGAATACCTAGATGCAGAAGGGAGGATAACATTACAATGAACCTGAAAGTGAAAGAGTGTAATGAGGTAGGCTTAATAGAACTATCTCATTATAGGGGTATGGTGAAATGATATGGACTTGATAGAACTGGCTCAAGATGGGGATATGGTGTAATGAGGTGGACTGGAAAGAACTATCTCAAGCTAGGGATATGGTGTAATGAGTTAGGCTGGATATAGGTAGCTTAAGATAGGCATAGGGTGTAATGAGGTAGACTGGATATGAGTAGATCAATGTAGGGATAGGTTTTATATTTTGTTAGAAAACAATGAGGTTAATAATGTTATATATAACGTAAGTAGGTGTATATTTTCTAAAACTGAACAGTGAAACATTGTTTCTGTTAATCTATCTCTAACTAATCCTTTTATAATTATGATAAATACATTTGTCTTTGGTCAATATTTTAACGCTTCCTTTTATAATGGTTGATTATGATAATACTATACTTACATAAAGGTCATGTCTACTAATATTTTCTTATTAAAATTAATAAACAAAGTCTAGGGAAGAAGAGCTAATGGAGTATTATCTCAACCTCTATTTTAAATTCACTTAAATAACAACCGCACTACTATGTGTTTTATTAGTTTGCTATGTTTTGGTTATGGTGCTTATGTTTCGTCATTAAAAACCTTTTAGATTTGTTACTATATTAACCTACTTTGTCAATGTTTATGGGGGAAATTGCTACTTGTATTTCGAACTACCTTTAACTAAAGCAATAAATGGTACGGTGCATCTCAAAGACTTTATCCCCTCTTATCTTATAATGGACATTTACTAAAAACTCGTATGATTTGTAAAACGAGATAATATCTCTATACTATATTGTAGAAATATTATGTCAAAAATCATAAATGAAATAATATACACAGTTACTTACTTACACCATAGCATCAGGAACTAGGAACACTATTATAGAAAAGAGAAATATCTTTGTCCACCAAATCACAAAAGATTTAAAATAAATTTTCAGACCTGAGTTAAAAAGTATTATATATACTTATATCTCAGAAATTATTGGTTTTATAAAAATAGATTTCAATTATAAGCCTTTTATTTTTAATAATACTACAACTTTGCGATAGTAATTTATTTCATAACCCAAATATTTACGCAAAAATTATGAAAATTGGTATGATGTATTTCATGTAAAGTACCCTCACTCATTTTCATGAAAAAATTAGAAATGTCATCTTGTTTATGTAACAAACAGTTTCTATACATTAAATTTAATCAAAATTTATATTGCGAAATTCAATTCTTTAGGTGATTTATTTCCTTTGGTTTTGTCAACGCTTGGAATTATACTTTATATTAACTACATCAAATAGGTCTATGTGTGTTATAAATTTCGCAGTGAAAATTCTTATTCAGAAAAGAAAAAAGTTATTTACAAATTAATGTTTCAAAATTCTATTTCCCAAGGCTGGTAAGTGTTAAAAGCAATTCCTAAATAGCACTGTCTATCTCATTGAAATAGTTGATAAAGAGAACACCTGAATATGGGTATTGAACCCAGGACCTTTGGATTAGTGCAAAAATTAGTCCTCTTCCTAGGTTTTTTGCGAGTGTCTTTTGTAATTTTAATCATATTATTTTAATCATGTTTGTAAACGGTACATAATCCTTATCTCAAAAATATATTTCTAATTTATTCTTTAAATGTGTATTTGTTGTATTTTTTCAACAGTTGAAGTGTTTTTTGTTGAATTAAATACGTAAAACATGTTTAGATTAATTGTCAGTATTGTTAAAAGTCATTAATTAGTTTAAAAATTAAGAAAACAGTACATATTCACACAATTCTCCTTAAGAACGAGCGGATTGGTCCTTCTCATGACGTCACTACAAGACTTAAGACTTCAATTCCAGCCCTTTTATTTATACCCCCAATAAATTCTACCCCCGTAGGCCTTTATATGTTTACCATGATCGAATCATAAATACCTGATAATACACAATGCAGACTAAAATTAATACAAACCATGAAAATCTTCCCATAGTGTTACTGTAATAATTCTCAAAATGAAAACAACTCATAAGGGAGGAGTATTCCTACTTGTATCACAATATCGTTAAATTATGTAGGAAGCTCTAATCCTTATATATTTAAGATGAAATTTAATATTAATCCAGGTAACCCAAATTTTATTACACATGAAATTAGTTCTAAACAACTTCAGATCATATGAAAATTAATCTGGTACACAAGTCTAATGGGCCAACCATCGGAAAAGTTCAGTGAGCTTTCACTTAAACTTAACACTTAACAAAAAGACTAAATTAAATATCAAACGTTGAGAAACCATATTTTGGTTGAAAGGTATTTTCATTGGCCTGAAGGCCTAAAATAATAATAATAATAATAGAAAAATAGACAATCTATAACCCATAAGCCTTAAGAAATATAATAATGATAGTAATAGTCAAATTCTAATAACTAACCAACAAGATACAAATACAGGCTACGATGTACCAAAAACAAATTGTGAGCTGCTCGTGGCCACCGCGCTGAAAGAACCAGATTAATGTGCACATATAAGTTAAAGCTAACGCTCCCTACAGTAGACACAGGAGTCACACAGGTTATAAGACAGTCATTAGTGGTCACTTCCTCGGATAGTTACAACTAATACCAATCTTCCTATGCCGGCATCTATGAAGTTAAGTTAAGAAACCAGTTCTAATGTATCACTTATCGGTCTCGGTGAGTCTGGCGACACGCATGACCCCCCCATTCCACGCGGAAACTCAGGGGTATCCAAGTTGGTATGCAACTCGGCAAGATTTCACTCGTGAGTGCCTCAGGTCACCATTCATGGTTAGACAACCACTGAAGAAGTACCGTGGATGTGGTCCATAGTTGGCAGAACACATTCCAGAGGAAAAAAAAACTCACCAGACTCTCAGACGCAGGCCAAAACAAATCCTACAAACCCCTTGTATAAATAATATGGTTCCAGCAATAAATGTAGTCTTTTATGAAAGTCAATCAGATAAATCTATGACGGGACCAAGGATTGAACCCCGGACCCTAGCACAGACCACCAGGTCACCATATGTGAACAATCTAATTATTATTATTATTATTATTAGCACCACGTCTTACTACCCGTTCGGGTTATACGCACTTACGCTAATGTGTAATGGTAGGGTGAATTGCGAGATGAAAAGAAGGACCTACAGTTTAACGTGGAGCCCGAACCACGGTGGAGGCCTGGCACTCCACACATTCACAAGATGTCTTGTCAGAGGTGAAGGAATGGTTTGGTAATCAGATAAATCTTTGCCGCGACTGAGGATTGAACCCCGGCCTCCAGCACAGAAGTCTGACACCTTACCCCTAGACCACAAGGTCACCAACAAACTAATCATACTCCATTGTAACAACTGATTGGTAATCCAAATTGTTGACAACAAATATTGTTCCCCAAAACATTGCCACACATCCATATACATTCATATATCACAATATAATTATTACGGAAACAAATAAGCTAAATATCACAGTTTATATAGAATATTATTATCATAAATGACAATCAATTCAATCAAATTAAAAAGTTTTATTATATTAAACTGTCTTACGCCATTTGATCTTCACCCTGCACTACCGGTCAATTATTTAATCTTAGTCCCACTAGAACTGTTGAAATTTGTAAACATTACCATAAGTAAAACAAATTTGAAAGTTGTAATAGACAGTACAAATGATATTAATCAAATAATATTAGAAGGTCTACCTTACCTCCTCCACTAAATTCTAATCCCAAATTTTCCCAGCGGAGACAGAGGGTCTTCCCAGTACAAGCGTTCAAGTCCAACACACACTGACTAAACCGTACCGCTGGACAGCCGACACAAAACTAGTCTCCCTCGCCAAAATAACAGCTCACAGATCATGTTCTGGCGTAGGTCACAGATAATACATTGCAATGCCAGTAGCGGATTTAGGCTTAGGCCCGTGAGGCCCGGGCTTAGGGCGGCAAATTTTGAGGGGCGCCAAAAATGTTAATTGAAATAATTTATATTTTAATTACAAGCAATTTATTATTAATTCTACATTTAATTGCTATGTTAAAAAAATAAATGTTTAATTTATACCTGAATTAGATTTCTTATTACTATTGTTATTATTTTCATTATTTTATACACACACATATATGTATATATATGTTTATATATATATATATATATATATGTGTGTGTTAGCATGCCCATAATAGTCTGATAATTTCAGTGATGCTTGTAAGTCAATATTGCCTACTCCATCCGCTAGGGCGCATCAGAATATCTAGCGGTGCGCAGTAGCGGATTTAGGTTTGAAGACGCCCTAGGCCCGAGACGATATGGCGCCCTTTTTTTTTGTAACAGTATACCAGTACTGTTACAAAAAAAAAGGGCGCCATATCGTC